>HG814447.1:0-11906 GCA_000576735.1 Penicillium fuscoglaucum FM041
ATATTTTAACGCTGCGCTAATGTACAAGACAGAATGTGACAAACGTGATATGATACCGTCAACAGTGACCAACCAGGGCGAAAGAAACCGCCCAAAAAAGTGGTTAAACCCCGACCATGTCAGCAGCAAATGAAAGTTCCTTAGCGTCGGCCATTTTCCAATAGTGGCCAGCCAGCCTACCCCGCTACCCGCTCGTGCCTCTTGCCGTCTCATTTTGATTGTAACCTAAGAGAGGAAAAACCGCTTCACCGATAGCATCCATTTACGCAAAATTCGATATTTGCTCGTCCACAGGCCTCACAAATCGGTGCCGATTCTTATTAGAGGTAGATTTACGACTGATAAAATTTATATCGACAATTGGTTGAACTGCAAAGTTCGCTCGAGCCATGAGCTGCGTAATTCCACCAATCATCAAAGAAACGTGCGTTGGCTAGAATTTAGCGCGCATGTGATATATCAGCTAGGTGACGCGGAATGGATTTGCTCTTGAAAAGCTCCTCCTTTGTTATTCGCACCCACGACCACAACAAATACTAGCATCGTCGTCTATTTCACCAGTCTCCAAACATATGACTGCCGCGATAGCAGGGGAGGTAGTGGGAACAGTTGAAGTCTCCGGCATTTCCTTCTGTCACTGAGTAAAAAGCAAACCTTAGAAAAGCTCGTAAATTCAGGGAAATACAATGTTAATTTATCCCCCGCACTTTACTTGTCCAATGTGCGGGATCTTTCTGCGCCATACAAAGAGATCACGAAAAAATCTCTTGCTCGGTCGCCGATTATAGTATTCAAGTCTAATCTCAAGTGGTCAAGTTCGTAAATTCTTCTTGAGGAAATAGGTGTTGTGGGCTCGTTGACGTTAATATGTGATGGACTCATCATTAGAGTTTTTTTGTCCGAACTATCACATTTTTGGATGAGATTCCACGTGCAACTATAAAATGACTCAGACGACTAGTATATGAAATCCTTAGACCTCAATTTGAACACTTTTCAATATTTAGAACTGCTGCTGGTTCTAAAGACCCGGTTTAGGCGGCCGATCCAAAGTCGAGAAAGGGTGATGAAGCACAAGCAGGTTAGGTTGTCTCCGTATCAATGGAAAAAATCGCTTTCGAGGGGTGCAACTCTGGGATACGAGTGCAGTTAGGTATCTACCAGACAATCTTTGCTATGAGCCCCTTTGATCAATAATATCACCGTACAAAGAATATCCGAAGCTAGCGGAATGGCAAAATCCAGGATCCGGGCAGCTCATTTGACTTCAAGATTTCTCCTTTGTGATGCTCAGCCTCGCTGTCTGATTTCGAAGCGCGCGCGCTAACCCCGGATGGGTGGTCAGAGCGTGGTTGCAGGCACATGCTTTTAGAAGTTGACAAGCAAGCCGCAAGCAGTGGCGCCCAGGGCCAATCGTGATTTGCTGGGCAAATCCCTCACGCAAATACTTATTATATGCGGCAATTTTTGAAATTACGATAACCTCCGACTATAAATTGAAATTTTGCAGGCCTGTTCGAATTATTCCCCCTTGATACAATCCTGCGAGTTTTATACCATGTGGAAGCCACGGATAGACTTTCTCGCCCTGCATTGTACGTGCTTCGACTTCTATACAATCTTCCCTGCTTCTAATTCTTTTTTGGCAGACGCGTGGATTATTACCCTCAGCGTGCTAAGCTTGGTTATTATCTACCCTTATGGTAATCTGAAAGCCATCGACGCTTATTTCTTCGGAGCCAGCGCGTCGACTGAGTCGGGTCTGAATACGTAAGTATTTTCATTCATTTTTCTTTCGATATCATTGAGTCGGCTAAAAAAGGACTTTTCATGGGCGTCAAGTGTCGACGTGAAAGCTTTGAAAACCTATCAACAGGTGTACATATACATCATTCCAATCCTGGGAAATTTGGGATTCATCAACATCATCGTAGTTGTATTTCGGGTTCGATGGTTTGAAAAGCGACCTCAAAGCAATCGGTGAGAAGTCTTCCTCCCCCTACTCAACGCCATCATCGAGAACTGACTTGCTTCTCCAAACATAGCACCGCATCTTTTGAGGCCAGAGACTCCCCCTGAACAAGACACAGAGGCGCAGTTCAAACACAAAAGAAATTTGAGCAGCACCATAGATAAAGCCCCAAACGATGGGCTTAGTAACCACGAAATATACGCATCGGATAAAGAAAAGGGGCGTGTTGAGGCTCGGGACACATCTTCGAGGTTGGTTTCGATGCCATAGGTCAGCATAGCAAGCTCTCAGATTCTGACTCATCCGTTAGGGTTTCCTTGGAATTGAAGGATGCGAAAGCTGATGACACAGCCGTTTCGAATGTCAACTCCGGAAAGCAAACCATTAAGTTCGCTGAAAACGATCGGCTGTTTTCCGACAAGGACAAAGTTCTGTATATTCCGCCTCCGTGGAGACGTGAAAGAGGTATATTAAGATCAGGCTCAAGGCTTCCCTCCGTGTTCTCACGAATACTCCGCAGGGACCTCGTTTACTGAGATTGATGAAAGGTTTGATGATGAAGAGGATGGTAAGTCCCGATAAAGTGGCGCATTCAAATTAATCGCTAATATGGTTCATGAAAGGACGACCCGAGAAAGTCCTTAGTCGTCAACAGACTACCAGAAGCATGCAGTCACGTACTCGCACCCTCGAGCGAGTTATAACCTCTGTTTTCGTTTTGGGAACCTCTTCCAGCTTTGAGAGAGGGATCCAAACAACAAAGCAGGGTGGCATGAAGCAGCTCCATTTGCCTAAAATGTCTTCACACGCCACAATAGGCCGGAACTCCCAGTTCCATAATCTGTCTGCCGAAGATCGGGAAAGACTCGGCGGTATCGAGTATCGAAGCTTGAAGCTCCTGTTAAAAATTGTTGTGGGATACTTCTTTGGTTTGCATCTTTTTGGTGCAATCTGCCTTGTAGGGTGGATTCTGCATGCGGATCCGAAATATCGTGGCTACCTTGCTGAATGTGGACAAGGCAACGTTTGGTGGTAAGTCATCTCCGTCAATTGAAATCAATGGTATAGTGACTTATTTCGTTTGCCGCGCGATAGGGGCTTTTACTCCGCTCAGACGCTGATTGACAATCTTGGCTTTACTCTGACACCAGATTCGATGATCTCCTTTCAAGATGCGACCTTCCCAATGATTTTCATGAGTTTCCTAGCATTTGCCGGGAATACATTTTATCCATGCCTTCTTCGGCTTATCATCTGGGTCTCCTACAAGGTTTGCCCGGCGGAATCCTCGATCAAAGATCCACTCAAATTCCTGCTCGATCATCCGCGACGGTGCTATACGCTACTTTTTCCCAGCCGGCCAACGTGGATTCTCTTCGGAATCTTGTTCCTCATGAACTCGATCGATGTTATTCTCATCGTTGTACTGGATTTGAACAATCCCGCCGTGAACAACCTCGCACCTGGTCCTCGACTTCTCGCTGCTATTTTCCAAGCCGCATCGTCGCGTCATACGGGTACATCGACTTTCAACTTGGCTGATGTGAGCCCAGCCGTCCAATTCAGCTTAGTCGTCATGATGTATATTGCAATTTTTCCGATTGCCATTAGCATCAGAGCTTCCAATGTTTATGAAGAAAAGACACTGGGTATATATGGTACTGACGACGACATGGACGAGAGTGATGGCCGGTCTTATATTATCAACCATATTCAGAACCAACTGAGCTTTGACTTGTGGTACATTTTCCTCGGCTGCTTTTGCATCTGTATCGCCGAGGCCGGTAAGATCGCAGATACGTCAATTCCAGTAAGTGATCAATGTCTAATCTTGCGATAACAAAGTTAACGATTCCAGGCCTTTTCTGTATTCTCGGTGCTATTCGAAGTTGTCTCAGCATAGTGAGTTGTCCATGTATATTTACCTTTTTGCTTTGACTAATTCCGATTAAGTGGCAATGTTGGACTTAGTCTTGGGTATCCAACCGTTTCGACATCTCTATCTGGAGAGTTTACCATTTTCAGCAAGCTTGTCGTTTGTGTGATTATGATCCGGGGCCGTCACCGTGGATTGCCTTATAAGCTCGACCGTGCCATTGTTCTCCCAGGCGAGCGCCTAGAAGAAGATCACCGAGATCGGGATGAGGTACAAACCTCGGTTAACTGAAGGAAGTCTCATGAGACTTGCTGGCAGACTTCAGAATGACAACGATGTGCTATTATGACAGGCTGCCATAGAAGGAATCATTCGTTTGATAAGAATGGCAGAATTCGTTATCATAAACACGAAAATATCATGACAGTGGTAATATTCATCCTCCCATTTACCATCATCAACGTGGCCAAGCCGGTCCTAAGCACATCCGACTGACAATGAAGCTTCATTCATTTTAGTGGCAGAGCTTGAAAGCATTGAGTGTGGGATAATTGTATTTAGTGTTATTTTCTGGCATTGACATGACTGACCTCATGCTTGTTTCTATCTTTAGTTAAAAGACCCAGCAATAGAGCTTGATCGATGAACTATTATTGGCTTGCCGAACCTGCTCCTTCTACCGATGTACATGTTTGGTGGGTGGGTGAGAAAGCATTCCCTGGGGCAGCGCGGTCCCGAATAAGCGAACCCATGAGCCCAAACTTCCACAATTTATTCCAAGTACCCCCTCCTCCGCATATCCATAATTCCATGGATGATGTTCCAAGTCTTCCCAGTGAGTCTTTTCCCTTGATGTCTGTACTGAGACCTTGTGGCGGCTTCTTCCCCGGCCCCATTTGATGTCGGACCAGGGAAAGCATTCGTTAGGGTCGCTCCGGGACGTCTTCTAACGGACTCAATTTCGGATATTTTCGGGCTCTGCGACGGAAGAAGACTCGCTTAGCCCATTTCCAGGCTTTAACGCCGATAAAGAATAGGACAGCCTCGACCGCCACTATACCCTATTCCTAGATAATAGGCTTATATTTAAAGACGACGTCGTTTAAAACGGGGATATAAAGGATAGGGAATATAGTGATCTATCCGGCTATAATAGACTAGAAAAGGAACTTATTCCGCTAGATATTATATATCTACTAGATAAAGTATTTCTTAGATTTTAGCTATATACAGAAGAACGACCGGTATATATTAACTATTTCCTAAGCTAGGAATAGTATAAACTAAGTTAAGCATATAAATATAGTAGTATGTGCTCGGAAGACTAGTTCGTAGTCTTTAATCTCTTCTAACTACTCCTTATTATAGCTATAAGCTAGATTACCGTTGCCGAATCCTTATATATAGATAGAGAATACCGCTAGATAGAGCGCTATAGTCTAGATACTATAAACTAGAATATCGATAATTACCTTCTAAGTAAATATACCTTATTTACTCTAGAGAGGACGGCTTATAATATTAAGGGTAGCTATCTCTATTCTAAGGCCTATATTAGGTATATCTAATATAATTATAATAATCTAGAGAATTTTGATCGGTAATAGAGGGAAGACGGATTAATTATTAGCGTCTTTAAAAGCTAATCCGATAAGTAAGGTATAAGCCTAAGTAATATTTTCTAATAATAGATAAAGTATAAATTTTTGAATATTATTAAAGATATAATAACTTTTTTTAATAGTATTAAGAATCGAGGCAAAGTTGTTATCTATAAGTATAATATTAGATATATCTTTAGCTATATCCGAACCTACCTATCTTATAGCGATACTAATATTAGTATACTTAAGTGAAGAAGAATTATTTACTCTATCTCTAGTTATAGCTATAAAGTAACTATAGCGATAAAGGGCGTCTATTATATATATCTTAGTCTATAGGGTATAATATATAATAACTAAAGGTAGAGTCGGAAGCGAATCTACCTATTTATTAGTAAGATTATTAAATTAACTAGTAGTTATAACTATAATATCCGTAATATTAACTGCTACTATATTAAAATTAATAGGAAGAATTCCTATTTACTAAGCGATTGCTTTAGTAGTACTAAAGTAATCGCTAATAACTATATAGATAACTATACTAGCCTGATAATAGGCTTAGATTAAGCCTACTATCTTAGGGCGTAGAGGATTATATAAGCCGATTAGTCCTAGGAAATATAGATTATTCTCTATATCTTTATAATTTAGGTCGGAATCTTTGAGTAGTTATATCTAGTCGATATATAGTCGATAAGCTAGAGCTAAGACCTAAAGTCCCTATTTAGTAAGTTCCTCTATATTCTAGATAATCTTTTTATAATAGTCGTTAGTTATTAGTACGGGAGAAGACGAAATTTAGTCCTAAATAATAGAGGTATATAAGTCTATAATATACTTAACCGTATCTTTAATAAATACTATTATACGATTCTCTTATAATATAACTTTACTAAAAATTGTAGATATTTTCTTAATAGTTAAGTCGAATAGAAATTTAGCCTTTTAGTACTATACTATTCCCTAACCTTTAGTCTAGCGGTTATAATTCTAGTTAAATCTCGATATAAAGATATAAATAGCAATTTCTATAGGTTTATCTTACGTGTTCTATTCGCCCTCTTCGGACTTATATATATAAGAGAGATTAGCTATTAAAGTAATATCTAGAAAGTTTTTAAGCTAGTAGTTTTCCGAGACTAGGCCTTCTATATTCTCTATAGTAGTATCTTCCTCCTTATAATTAAACTCTAAAGAAAGTACAGAAATAAAGGTAATATCTCTAATAGTAAGATTAAAAGGCTTATTAGATAGGCTAATAGAATAAGTCTTTTAAGATAGGATCTATACCTTTTTAATAACTATCTTACCCTAAGTTAATATACTAGTCTTATTAGAATAAATATTAGTAACGGTATTAAGCACTTCTAATAAATCTAATTTATAAATAATTATATTCTGCTCGATTATATATTTAGTACCTACTACTATAGTAATAGTAAGGACGACTACTAGGTATACCGGAATCATACTAATACCGGTTATAACAGTATATATAATAACTTCGGTATTACTACTAAATAAGTTCGTAGCTATACAAATAATAGCAAATATAATAGCAATTCTAAATAGTAAATAGGCTAGCTTTAATAGCTTTCTTTATAAAGGTATTCTAATATTAATACTAAGAAATTGACTAACAGTATCCGTCTAAGTAAGAGTCTAGGCCTAGACGTACTAACGTTTTCTAGTCTTACTATTAGGACTACGCCTAATAAGACGACGTTTACTATCACTAGCCCGTAATATAAGGGCAATAGAACCGATTTTAGTAAATATATCTATACTAACAACTATACCACAGCCATAATTATAAGTAATAATACTAAAACTATAGGCGATATTAAGGCGGTCTCTAGGGCTAGTATCTTCTTTAAATATCGAATTGTATTCCTTCTAGACGAGAAGAGACTTGCTAGTTAGGAGAGCCTTATTAGTCTCGAAGTTAACTGCTTTAACTAGGCTAATAGATTTAGTAAATTAGCTAAACCCTGTCTTAATAGCTTAGAAATCGCAGTTACAATATAATAGGAAACTTACCGAATATCCGCTAGTACGGTATCCCCGGTCCTCAGCTCGACTATATCACCCGGCACGATCTCCGACGACGGCACTAAGAATATCTGTCTACCTCTCGAGATAGTTCCTATTAGCGACGACAGCGAATATAACGACTCTATAGTCTTTTCCGCGGCGTACTTCTAAAAGAATCCAACGATAATATTTAAGACAATAACTGCGCAGATTACTCCGCCCTCAATCCACGACTAAATTCTAAAACTAACCGCTATAGCTAGAATCAACACCTATAACAAACAAATTGGGTCAGATTCGCATAGTTTTAAACAAATTTCAAGATATCATCACAAACAAATGATAGCGGGCCGCTTACTAGCATCATTGTATTAGCCACCTAGCGCACAAAAATCTTAACCAACAATACGCCTTCGCCTTCGTCCAGTTTATTGGGACCATATTGCTATAGACGACAACTCGCTTCGTCAGGGGCCAGACCCTTGTCCAGTCCAGTACTGAGTTCTTTGATCACGGCTTCATAAGTTAGCGTGTGAGCCGGCTGGCTTAGTGGGCTCCCGCCTGACCCAGAGTCAGGGGCGATGTTATGCTTCTCGTCTGGCATTGGGAAATTGGCCTCGAGCGAGTAGATAGCTATTGCTAGCTATTGCTAGCTATGATGACTACGGAGTTGTTTGCCCGTCTGTCTCTCTTTCGGAGCTATCACTGGCTGGAGAGTTGAACAGAATGTAGCTCTGCGCGGGGTGAAAAGTAGCTCTTCGAGATTCAAGCGAAAACTCCATTCGAAGAGACGGGGTTATGGCCTTGGCACCAAGATGTTGGGCTGGGTGCGTAAGACGGTCATCTCGTGGTTGATAGCCATCGGGCATTAGTCAATGGAACACGAAAAGGAAACATATGCAGCAACTCTGGTCGGGGCTCATCCAATGACGGCAATACTGCCAAGAATCTTTCACGTGCCATGATTGGGTCCTAACTGCCAAGAATGCCGAGTACTTATAAACGGAGAATTGCCAAGATTAATGACCTCGGGCGTTGCGGAATTCCGAGCTTTGGCCACTTTCACAGTCTTGTTGCATCAAATCAGTACGTGGTGAGTCTGCCCCGTCATGCAAAGCAAAAATCTGCTTACTTCCTTGCCCTGACTGTTCCGTCGGCAAAGCAAACGATTAGACGCACCAAAGTACAGTCGGCTGCTCTACGACGCAAGAATATGCCCAAGTGTGTTCAAAAGCTACTTCTGCTAACATCCAAACCTTTCCATTTTTTACTCTTGAAAGACGACACGAAAGCCCCGGCGATCGCGGTGTCAATCATCGCCATAGAGGCACTCGGTCTATGAAGAGCATCAATAATGCAGACCTAGGTCTGGGGAGCACAGCGCGCAATGACATGAGGTAAAATAGACAATGCATCGACCTCTTCGTCAGTTAATTATCGAATTCGGTCGCTGTGGTGGTCGGAATAATTCCAACTACCTAAGCTATGGCTTTCGCCGTTGCCGGGCGGTTCTCCGGTTACCATGCGTACCGAAATGCCAGCGCGATAGGGCACCGGCAGTTTCAGGGCGAGGAGGATCATAAATTCCCCAAGCATGGTCTCATTTTGATTCACGAGAGGGCATGAATATAACAGACCGCATTAGCCAATATGGGTATATGTTTGTTGGATGTTGTAGGATTGGTGTCCAATCATCTCTTCGCCAAAGAGTAACGTAGGGCTGAGAACCGAGCTGAATCCGGAATAACTTGCCCCTTCGTCATCATTCATAAGAGCCAGCCCGCTACTTGGGTTTAAGTGCCCAATAGGTGATCACTCTCATGGAGGTGGCAAAACTCCGCTGCAGTAAAGGGTTACCTTGGCGGCAAAGTCTTGGCAATCAGGCGGAAGAACCGGAATTAAAAAGTGTCCGAAGAGATCTGCCTGGGAGATCGGCGTTTGCCACGATTAAACGCCTACAGCATGATAATTTGTGGAGTGGAAAAATCTGTTCGCCTTTCAGAACTGTGTTGAGTCGAACAATTAGTGTTCCATTATTCCCTTGCATGGCTTTTCTTGATTCCCCGGTTCCTTGGGTGGCTGGAAAAATCAACGAGAAGTATGTGGGAGCAAGAAATTTTGCTGACGGGGTGCCCATCCTCCGTGAGAAGCACTGAAATCATGATTCATCGACCGCCCTGCTTGCCAAGCTTGTTCCCTGAAATACTTTGAATGCCAAGTGCTCGTGACCGAAGCGCTGTTTAGACCTGGGCTTTGCTGTTTTCGTGAGCTTTTAGGCGACTCGGTAGCGTCACATACTCTGTACTTCCCTTAGACTGTCTGTCCCTTCAGTAAAACAAACGACTAAAATGCAACACAAGTACTCAACTTCAATTCCGTCTATTTTACACAGACTGTCATCTTTCGGCTGCATGCCAAGTTAGCTGCTCTGAGAAGCAAGGAGATGGCCGACTGTCTTCAGAAGCTACTACAGCCAGCATCCAAACTTTTCCATTTTTTCACTCTTGAAAGACAACACGAAAGCCTTGGCGATCGCAGGGTCGATGGGAGTTCGAGCTATGATAGCATGCTTCCACCTCCAACTACGATAAGAAAACGTGGCTTTGGAAATGGAAGGTTCACCCTCGAAAATGGGGGTCACTGCCACTTCCTAAGACCGCCATCATCGAAATGTCGGTGTTTTGAAAAGGATCGAAACACAAGTTGGCTATCATTCAAAAGCAAAATCACACAAGCTTACTCGCAACCGCCGGTGGATTTAGAATGGAAACAATGGATCGTGAGTTAATAAACCGGCATTGTGGCTAGTGAAAATATAGCAATCCTAGCGCAGAAATACGGGGATATATGCGATATTGTGGGTCACGGCTTATCTAGAGTTGTCCTATTATCGCATAAAGTTTAAGAGTGTAACCCGAACCTTAGTTGCTTCTATATAATTAAGGTCTTCCGCCGCGGTATAGAATTAACTGAAACTGCTTACCGGAGGCGTATCGATACCGAATTTTTTATATCTTCTTTATTATAGTATCAAAATATTATTTAGACTTTTAACCTACTTCGGATCGGTAATAATAGTCTTTATAAATGCTTAGAGTATTATTCTAATAGGGATCTATATTTATTAATTATCGTATCCGGTTAGCTAGAATAAGCGGAGGCCGACTATTTCTTTAAATAGTTTATATATAGAATTAACTTTATCTATAAAATAGGCATTGCTTATCGCGACTTAAAGCCGGAGAATCTCCTTCTTAGCTCTAATAGCTGCCTAAAAATTTCCGATTTTAGGAGCGTTAAATATTTCCGCCTAGCTTAGGAAAACTACATATATATATCTAGGATACGTTACGGTTTATATCCTTTTATATCGCTAGAATAATATCTCTATAAGGAATTTAATCCTAGATTAGTAGATATCTAGGCTACTACTATAACTTATCTTATAATAAGAATAGGTAGGATTCTATAGAAGATAGCGACCGATTAAGATAAGTCTTTCCGAGACTACGTTGCAGACTGTATGGTTAGAAGAGGGCACTTCTTTATTAAGGAGATATATAACGTTAATTACTAATCTCCCGTCCTATCTAGCTATTATACTAATTCTATAGCAATAGATAGCAAATCGACGAGTTATATATTCGATGCTGAATATTAAATATATATACCGGCCTATATCAACTAAAATTCTTGATTCTTGTTGGCTATAAGAGACTAAAACCTATACAGCTGCTAGATTAAGACCACTTTAGCTAGATAACTGTATCTATAATATGAATAAAACAAAATATACAGATTTAATAGTAATACGATCCATTTATATAGCCCTAGCCCTCTCCCTTCTCAATAACTTATCCTTATCAGCCTATCCTAAAGACTCACTAGGCAATATAACTGTAGTATCAATAGATATAGGTAGATCTCGGTGTCGCCCTATCAATGCAACAACCACCAAAATCAACTTGCTGACGGTATGCCACGAACCCCGGGGAAAGCTTCATCCAGAAATCTACGGTTGGGGGCCTGAGGGACACGGCAACTACAAAATCGGCCTTACCAACCCATAAAGGCAGGTCGAGGGGGTGCTAGGGTGTTAGGAACTGCACGTGATACGTGATCGTTTATATGATGGGTGGGGAATTGAGTACTATATGGCCGATAATTTTGCTAGCCTTGTTTAGGTTTTGTTTTCCCTCCTGTTTAGGAGTACGCTGCTCAGTTTCGATACTCAGGATTATTACACTTTCAAGGGAGTGGTACTTTCGAAATTATTATTTTCGTCTTCCCAATCCCATCAGGAGCCCGACTTTACCTTGGCCAATCACAGACGCTCAATGACATTCACCGTCCGAATAGGCTTTCTTAGTCTCCTCAGAAGCGTTCATCTCGACAGCAATAGAGAGGAAGAGGGGGG
>HG814448.1:0-16242 GCA_000576735.1 Penicillium fuscoglaucum FM041
TACCATGTAAAATCCATGTATTCAACCTTGCACTTTGACACTAACCCTTGTTGAGGTACCAAACGCTTCGGCCGGAGGAGTACTTGTAAGTCAGAGTGCTGCGCAACATGAACACCTGACCTTATTTTCTTGACGCAGTATCCCCTCCGATGACCAACAATTTGAAAGTTATCAAGCTGGGTATGACTGGGCGCCTAGCCTGAGCCGCAACTCTCCCTGATGACTGCTTCTAGGCATCTAGTTGCTCTTGCTACGCACCCGGACGAGATGAATCCGCTTTTTCTCTCGCCAATCGGCTACTCGCCCACGGTACGACACCCCACAGGTATCTTTTAATCATGCAGTTTACCATAGGCGGTCCCGCTGAACAAACGCCCACAGCATATCTTGGACATTGGAACCGGCAACGGTACTTGGGCGATGTAAGTAAGGACCGGATTTCCACTGTAAGGCATAGATAATCTTGCTGACCAGATTCAGCGATGTCGCTGACATATTCCCGTGCGGCAAGTACTCTTCCTCGTCATTTTGTGGCCTTACTACTAATACGCCACAGCCACTATTCGAGGGGTCGATCTTTTCCCACCTCCTGTCACTTGGGTACCGCCAAATTGTGTTCTAGAGGTTGATGATGTGCTACAGGAATGGACATGGAGTGAGAAGTTCGATTTGATACATATGCGTCATATGACTGGATCTTTTAGTCCTCTGGAGTGGGGGATGGTCTACAAAAATTGCTATGAGTGAGTACCTTTATAGTGGAACGATATCTGCGTCTGTCTGCTATTGAACACGCTGACTTCGATAGCAACCTGAGAATTGGCGGATGGATCGAGCAAGTAGAAATGAGCTTCATTGTCCAGAGCGATGACGGCAGTCTTCCGTCCGATAATGTCTTGTCCCACATAGGTCCAAACATAATTTGGTGCGGAACCCACGCTGGCCGACCGTGCGATACTGTCGATACCATCTCTAGCAGCGTCCGAAAAGCTGGATATATCAATGTGCATGAGAAGACTTACAAGTGGCCGATTGGCCCATGGCCCAAAGAAAAACAGTTAAAGGAGGTCGGCACCGTCAATTTCCAACACTGGATAACCGGCCTGGAGGGGTGGTGCATGTGGCTCTTCACAAAGTTCGGTGAGCCACAGCCGTGGACCAAAGAGGAAGTCCACGTGTATGTAGCTCAGCTACGCAAGGAGCTCAAAAACCCCCATCACCATGTTTGGCACAGGGTGTAAGTTCCCAGCTAGTCGTCCTTGTTCGATTCTAGGCGACGTCCTTCTTACTGACTGATGCCGTAGGCGAAGAGTTTGGGCACAAAAACCTGCCGCTGTGAAAGAACTTTGATTCGGCAGATACTGTGACCCAGACTACCATGGAGACAAGCGCCAGTGCGAAAAGCAAACTCGGTCGTATGAGTATCCACCCGTTTCCAGTTTCTCAGTCACCCACTCCCTGCTGACGAGGTTCTTAGCAAACTCACAATTGGTTCGTTTCTTGGAGAGGTGCAGCTCTCGCAAATATCTGCTACCATTACCCTTATCGGCTTTGAAGCTCTTCATTTCGAGCGTGTACGTGCTGTAGTCTATGATCTCGCTTCCATAGACATCCAAATGCGCGCACCATGGCAGGCCATGTCCTGTGGGAGATGTTTAGTCATCTATGTATGGTTGATGCTGACCTTGACGCGCCAGTGCTCACCTCTGCAATTCGCAGAGTGCCGCTGTCCGTTGCTGGTGACTACCCATATCCGAACACTAGGCTGCCATTCACCACCACCGGGTCACTGGGGGAATGAGGACTTAGTTCCCGATGGGACAGCACCGTACAGCCTACCCCCGCGACGCGCTGGCAGTCCGGACAAACCACTGGGGTTGCAGTCTGGAATAGGCTGCTGGCGGTGCGATAGGTCAGGAGTGAAATTGCGCTCCTTCCGTGAGCACCTCCTCAGTTAGATTAGCCGGAGAGAGGCTGTCGCGCCCGCGGAATGGATTTTCTCCTCGAAGGAACTGGAATATCTGTCGTTTAGGGGGTGAGTCTCCTGATGTACTGTACTGGAAGACAGTTGCCGATGTGAATGTGTTTACCTAGGATGTGAAGGGAGGGAAACCCAATCCTTCGTTACTGAACTGAACCCACTGGGCGGTGGCTAGTTTGTGAGGGATGTCCGTCATGCATTAGATGAGAGGAAATCTAGGACGGTCAAAATTAGCCACGGGGGAATACTTGAATAGTGGAAGACTTTCAAAGCTTATGGCGGGGACTAGAAATCAATATGTAAATAGATGAGGTGTCCCACCGACAAGTGTTGAGACTCACTTTAATACAAAACACATCTATCACAACAATCACAATATGTTCTTGTTCTACTTCTTTCGCTCATGAACGATATACGTCTTTCGTTAGATTGGCCGTGGAAGAAGCCATTCGACAAAGCTTTTGCAAACATTGACATTGTAACGTGATACAAAGAGCTCATCTCAGTGTTCGACGATCAAATTTTGCGGGCTTATCTCCTCCCACGCCCTCAAGAAAGAATCCATCCACGAAGATTCCAGTACAGAAATGGTATCAGCGATACAATTTGACTCGTTGCAGACCTTTCTGGTGTGTGATCCCAGGAAGCAATTGATTGGCAGCTCGGTGTGTCTACCAACTATTTGATGCATGCGGGAGAAGTCATTGAAAACTAAATGTGAAAGCCCCCACGGGATTTCTGATGCTCGGCGAGATCTTCAAAGTAATTCAAAGTGTCCTTCAATTTGGAAAAGTAAGCATCTTCATTTCAACACGAATCAAATAAATTACATACCAAAAGATGACATTCGCTGAAGTCGGGGTCTGAAACACCAACAAAACAACCAAATCGGCATTACCTACTGCGTTTTTGACCCATTCAATGCCATCAACAGAGCCAATACGCGCCTCGACAAACGAGGTATGTGAGCCGACAAAACTTGTTTCTAATTTGGAGCTCGGGACATAGCACTGTATGACATCGGCATCTTGAGGGACCCAGCTTTTTCTGAAAATATCGGCTGGACATGATCTTCGGCTAGATAGTGTTGTGAGTGCCTTGAAGTGACTAGACAAGTTCTTGAAAGTCCTTACTTTCTTAGAAAGCTGTGTCTAGGAAGCTGTTTCTCCATAACAAGCCGGACCAAGGGGTCTTCCGAAATGGTTTGTAGCGTCTCTCTCATCTCATTGCCCCATTCTATGGAAGGACAACAATACGCCTTGGTCCAGAAATCCGGCATGACCTGTAATATTGAGACATTAGGTATAACGCAATTCAATACGTGGATGGGACTCGCACTTTCTCGGCTGATTTGATAGTATGGGACCTCCTACGTAATTCGACTTTGTTGACATTGATAAAAGCGACAAATTCATCATAAACAGCCTTCTTTAGAGCCTCTTTCTCCGCATCGGATATATTATCACCCATGCGTAGTCGAATTTTTCGAATTAAAGTCGACTTTCCGCAGCCTGAATCACCTGAAACAAATGACAGTTTATCAGTATTATATAGCGATTGCCTGAAAAGCAATAATACATACCAGCGACCAAGACTTTAAAGGGGGCGGCGGCTTTCGATGTAAATGGCCTAGCCACGAGCCCGAAAAGGCTTGGTGAGTCTTGCGTTGAAGGCATTGACTTGTAGTCAGCATATAGAAATTAGATTGTCGCATCAATTTATTATGGAGGCTTTGAGTTGATTCACCCTGAGCCTATTTCATATATAAAAACGCTTCGAAAGCATGCCCCCATAAAAATGCTTTTCTAATCAGATATTTGCCCAACGATGACCCACTCCATGATCAACATTGCCAAGAATCGGGCGCGAATAACAAAGATCACCTAATAGTTTTCTAATGCTGCGCCTAGCACTAGGGAAATAAGAACGATGGTAAAACTGCTACACTTAGCCGATAAAACATTAGCATTATTAAATTATTGTCTTGAAGACTAGTTATGTCAATGCCATACACAAAAAACAAAAAAAAAAAAATCGCATGAGCCATGAAAGCTTCAGGGTTCGGTAACTAACTAGTTGACTATAGACAATGGCGGTATTCACATCCTTGGTCAGGACGGCATCATTAAGGCCTGCACCTGTGTCGTATGCGTAAACATAGAGGTTGTTATGCTCTTGGTTAGTGGCGCCGATGGACTTGAGGCGGAAGTGCTCGGGGGAAGATGTGCCTGCGACAGGCGTGATGATAGCAGAGGCAGCCAGTATGAAAAGGGATGTGAGGGTCTTCATTCTGGTGGTTAGTGTAGGACGTAGAAACAAAGTGGGAGTATGAGAATGAAGTAGGGAACTGAGTTACGAATTGAGAATTTCCAGCATTTACTGTACTTAAATAGAAAGGCTGGCCAACAGCAGGGAGGAAGCATTATTAATGTGCACGTACAGTATTGACTTAGATGACTTTCTTTAGTGCACGGGTAGTGAACATACAGTACATCAACATATGATATTTCCGATGATTCATTCGGTTCTTTTTACTATCTACTAAGTGAAACTGAGTGTGAGCGTAGGAGCCAAATTTCGTATACATCCCCCCGGACCCAACGAATATTCAACTTTGGCTTACCACGAAGATAATTTGGGAAAACGATTTCCACAAGAACACGACCTGCAATTGATGAAGTTGGTGGGTTCCACAAAATAGTTCTATACATTTACTAAACATTACAACTCTCTTACTGGCACAGAAAATTTTTAATGTGCATTTTAGAGAAAGCCACGGTTAATCCAATTGAATTAACGTTGTATCTCCGTCACCAGCGTTTATTCACCATGTGTATCTCATTTAGTGCAGTCTTTCAACGATACTTCTCGGTGCAAGTTGATATTCTCAAAAAGGCTTCCAAGATGAAGGCTGGCCAGTCCAACTAAAATTCTACCAACCACTCAGTCCCATCCATGTAGACTTAAGGGTTCCAGGGACATACGTAAATAAAACTATGATATGTGATATGAGGAGAGATACGATATGCCGGACCTACATGGTGCATATGGACTCCCCTGAATATAGGTAATCTCGATCTTTGGATTTCTCGTGCTATATCTTGTATAGATAGTCGGTTGCAGTTTTACGAACCATGTTCGGCACTTGGTGCATTTCCATTAATTATGCGATTCCTTTCCTTCGAGTTCATAACAGCCCGGTGGGCTCTTATCGAATGAATTTCATATTTGACGCTGGATATGTCACTGGGCCAGCATTTAAGATGAATAGGAGCTGTTAATTGTTATACATCCTGAGGGATATTCGCCGGTATAGAGCAAGGATCGGTTCAAGCCCTCCATGAGAAACAATAGAAGCTTAATCCGTAAGAGCCAGGTGGATAGACTCGCTTCCGGCGCGTGAGGCTTTGTGAATGTTTATTTCAACACAAATTCCAGATTCCAACACATTCCTTATAGTATACAAGTCTTGAATTCGTCAAAAGAGAAGCATTCCGATATCCCCTCGCATTTTCACGGCGAAACATGAAAAACACGGACAGTGGTAGGTTCTGCAACAATTAGAAATTTTTTTTTTAGTTCGAAATGAGAGAACCTACCAGTAGGGTTCAGCTTGTATGCTTCTTCGAATGACTTGACGCGCATCATCTCCATAGCGACGACTCTATCCGCTTTTGATAGCTAAATCTCGCGTGTATTCTGGAACGCAGCGTCCAAGCGTTCTGGTGCCAGTGACATGAATATGTTGGCGAGACGCAAGGCCAAATTGGCTATACTCTTGTCAAACACCATATCAGCCTAAAAATCGATTCACTTACTTCTGTCCAAGTTTCTCTCCATATTGATAAGCTGATAGTGCCATAGTAGGGTAGTAAGATCATTCGCTTCTCTCAAAGAGGCTAGAATCTTTGGTAATAGAATTGGGTTGAAAGCTAGAAATGCCCGTCGGTAATATCCCAGCACTTCTAATTCGCTTTCGATTCTCAATGTTTGGAACTCCATCCCGGAAACACGGATTTCTTCGCACTGAAAAGCCTTCTGGAGACCTAGTATCATAGACTGTAAATGGTTCACTGAAACTTCGGCGCCAAACAGTGGCGATTCTTTGAGCCGGAAAGCCATGGTCGACAGAAAGTTTTGATCGCGGGTCCAAATTTCCTTTGCTTCATATCCTTCAAGCTCATCGGCCTAGATTCCACCAAAGGCATGACAAATCAAAGCAATACTTGCCCTCACCCCAAACAGCCGGTATAGGGGTTCCTCGCTTCTGAAACGTTCAAATATAAAGCTCGAGTGAGGGGACGTATTCTCCCCAAGAATGAACGGAATATATCTTGTATGGCGCTCTATGTCTTCCAAGGTTACTGTGTGAAGCCCATCAGAATTGGTCAAGATATTGCGGACGCTGATGAGCCACTGTTGAAGCTGCTCGTGTTGCAGGACAAAGCTCTCTTCCCAGTCATGGTGGCGGCGACATATGACTTTCCACAGAGCTCCTATGTTTGCAGGAAGCATTGAAGAGATGAAAAGATAATTTAATACCAACAAGAGCTGGTGGGCCGTATGTGGGCCGCAAATATGTCTCCGAGATATGGTCAGATCAAAATCGGGCGTGGAGGCAAAGAAGCCTTGTTGAGTGTTAGCATCGTAGTCTAGATTTCCTCGTAGTTGGAATTGGTTACCTGAGGAATCATTTGCGCATAGGGCTCTGTTGGCTGAGGTACTGATGTGCTCCGCGGCCGTTCAAAAGTTCCTTTAACATGTTTCGGTTGGAAAATCGAAGCCTTCTCCACATTCGCAGCCGCACCCTTTGGTGGGACCTCATGAGGTCCTAAGTTGCCCTGCTCAGAATGTCTCTGACTCATGTGCTTGATATGTTCTTCGTTTGCAGGCTCAATGGCGTGTTGCATCTCCTTATTAGTACTTGATTCATGATGCAAACACTGTTCGGATTGCCGCTCAAAAGTCTTCCATGGAATGTGGTTATCCTCATATTCACCCTCCTGCTCTTGCTTTTGCCGCTTTGGTTGTGGCTCCGGAAGAGCATGTTTTTGGTCTGGCATTTTCGTTTCATAAAGGCACAACGAAGGTTTGCCACGCTTGAGGCAGGTTTGACAATGAGGAACTTCACGGTTGCATCGAGTTTTTGAATAGTAGCATGGTCGACAGGAACGAAGAGCGGTTTCGCAGGAATCGAAGGTTATAACGGGGAAGCGGTACACCATTGCTTTGGACCTGTCAAAAAAGATGTATAGCAGCTATTTGGAAGCGTGGGTATAACAACAGGTGGCAAACGATAACTCTGGCATGTAATGCAGAAAGATATGTGGAATGATCTTCTCAGGAGGCGGTATCTGTATTGCTGCCAGGTGATCCCTGTGAATGGTGCGACGTCAGTACAGTAAGGCAGAGAATGAGTGTACAGAAGTGGTGATCGTAGCACAATACTTTTGAGATAAACGGAAAGTTATATGGGTAGAAATGTATCCTTAGATGGAGGAGGAGAACACTACTTATAATTCCCGTTGGCATCGTAAATTATCCTATGCTCTAATATGTTGCCAGTTTCTTTGATGATCACAGTCGGATTGCGGAGCTAGATTAAGCTCCTAGGAAATGCTTTTTTCGTCCTAGGAGTAGTCGAGATATTTCCCTAAGTACCAACCATCCATTCCATCATGAAACCTTGGGAATGCCTCGCGGAGATGTAGGGGATGCTGGTGCTTGGGATGCGTCATACGCTAGCTGGCCGGAAAAGCACAATGTTTGTTCCGCGATCAGACATCGGAACTGGCAATATGCTCGAGCCCTGACGGGAGGAGTTCCAGGCGACCAGGCTTGAGAGGGCCAAGTGGATTACCTCAGCGAGGCTTACCACAGTCTTTGGTAGCGCAACTGTCCACTGATCGACCGTCGTTACAAATCCTCGCTGAGCAATCGTTATAATGTCTTGCTTCCTGTCGCATCCTTACGAAAGAGCCGACGACACGTCAAACTCTCTCATCGTGACAGCCAGAGATGGTCCATTAGACGCGTCTAGCTAAGACCACGTTCTAGGATCGGTATTCCCGTACTGGGCGAAACACAAAACGAACATCCATCGCGCTCGAATGAGCCCCGCACCTTCTGCTGGAACGAATCGCAAATGTTGATCGAGCGCTTTGGCTGGTGCAGATTGATGTCTAACGTTTGGCCCACTTTTCTACCATAGTTGAGGAGACCCTAACTTGGAGTCAACCAGACTCCAGCACCCCGTACAACAGGGTGGGCCGGGGACCATAGGCTCGTACGACGGACCGGGCCGTCGAATGTGGATACGGTACGAGTTGATACCACGATGAAATAAACGTCGGCATACGACGAGCTGCGTTGAACGTTAAATGGCATCCTCGATGACCCAGACGGTGGCCTACTGATCTTCCTGGCGCTAAGATTCCTTGATAGTCTGGACGCTCCGACATGTACCTCTAGACAGGAACGCCCATCGTGGTAGTATGGCACACCCCCATGGCATAGATGTCAAGTTCTAGGGTGGCCTGCTCGCTTAGGAGTACGTTCGGCACTTGCCTTTCTAGCGGACTAATAAAGAACTCAAGTGTATAACGACAATCCTAGGAGATATAATACCAAATCTAAATGGAAAGGCGTCTAGCCTCGGTGCCCTCAGTGCGCCGCTGGCCTGGGCTTGACTTGCTATCAAGTAGGGACTGGGCAGAATCACTCAAGCAGCGCGTGAGCTCTGCGAAGCTTTCTGTCGCAGACTTCTCAACCTTGATTCCCTGATCCTCGATATCATCCATGCACCGTAGCGCTTGTTCTTCTATTTCCTTCGTACAGTCATTGGCCGTAATACCTAGGTCAACTTTATAGTCGTCGACCTGTTCCTCTAAGTCGGCTTCGTGCGTTCTGTATCGTCCCTCGATCGCTTCATCACACTCATTTAAAGCACCCTCGACAATATCACCGACAACTTGTGATTTGAGTTGCTCAATCGTCTCATCGACATATTGTTTGAGGCTGTGCTTGAGGCGGCGCTCAAGCATCTTGACATTGGCAATTCCGACTGTCTCAGACTCGGATGGCAGATCACTGACATATTTTTGTAGGGCCAGCAGATGTCGCCGTCCTGATCGAATTAATACTTGGCATATCTCCTCATCGGAAACTCCACGGAGCTCCTCTTCGAGGCGCGCAAGTCTCTTACGCTTTGTGCGGCCAGGAGAGGAAGCAAGTATAAAGTCAGTTGGGCGGATTGAGGACGGTGACGAGGAGCAAGTACTCGCTGTATTGGCTTCGGTGGGAGAGCCTAGCGCTTCAGGGGATGTAAGGAGCAGTCTCTTTCGTGCTTTATCGTCAGGTGACATTGACCCTAGACACTATCAATGAGCTATTGAACGACAACGTACAAAGGACGATAAGAGGATGACAAGGTACCTGTGCGCCGTTTTCCAATCGCCTGTTCAGAATGCTTGCAATATACGGGTAGATCCCCCTGCTCGGACACGCGCTCCTCAGGATAGGGGGGTGGATTTGGATTGAGCCACCGAGCAAAGACACCACACTCTCTCTCCTCCACACCATGCCGAGCGTTCTTAAAAGTCTTTGCCTGAAGACTTCGTAGGGCACCTGAGAAAATTTCTAGCTGATCAAGTTCTTCGTGCGCAAATTGTCGTTGGGAAATGTATAGACATAGAGATGTGGAATGACAAATTTTCGCGAATGCATCAAAATTCAAGTCTCCTGGATTGACTGGGCTTAGAGACTCCATCCCAGTCGGACAAAGAACAATGCCGGTCTTGCGAAGTGTCAGACTCAGTGTTGAGACGGCCGAAACTTTTTTGACACGCGCCGGGAGCATGGAAAACAAACCAGGCGGACAGAGGCGGTCGTTGCTTTTCCGGGCTAACGTACACTCTTTGACTACTCCTGGGGATATGTTCAACATCAGCGGTGATCGGCCGCTTAGGTTAGCAAGATCTGCCGTAATCTTAAGGGAGATAGATCCTTCGTTGGCCTTTTTATCATGGGCAATACGAAGGACAGCAAAACAAGAAACATCGAAATCGGGTGTATAAACAAGTATTGCCTTCTCGAAAACCCAGGCCCCGTTTGGCGATGTGTTGGTCATCGTGTTGTTGCAATATTCGCTGGATTAAAAAGAACCCTCAATGAATCGAGTAGCCCTCCCACCCGGGCTTTCGAATAGCGTTGAGCAGCCCTGACTCGCGTAAAATGTCGGGTGAATAATGATAACAAGAAGATGAGAGTAAAGTGGTAAAGCTTTTGCGGCCAGGCCCCGAGTACATGCCCAATCCGAAGTCCACAAGTGAAATCGGAGAGCCCTATGTCGTCACAGGGATGACAGGACAGGCGACGAGAACGGCAAAGAGCAATACTTCCTTTACAGGATGATGATGTTGGAGGGAGAAGGTGAAGAAGAAATGCCCGGAGAGAATGGGAAAAGGGGAGGCTGGGGCTTGGCGGGTCTGGAAGTCTTACCACGTGATCGGATACCGGACTCTGGACTCGGACCTCGGATTTCCGTATGTTTTTTACGCCCTCCATTTCATAGTCAAGATAATTAGAGGCGTTTCGAGTATGCAGAGATGGTTACAGGGTTCCGAAATCAGGAATCCTTGTGATGGGGTGCCAATCCCAGGCGACCGTGATACATCACACAAGCGCCACGACCACCAACAGGGTATAGGGTATCACATATATTTTCAGTCGGAATATCAGAGTCCGTTCATATTTAGTTATTCATTTCATTTCGAGGCCAACCGACCACGTTTCAACCACTAGGTGTTGAAGTCATCTCGAAGTTAAGAAGTCGTATGATATATATATTTCTGTTGTAGTTCAGAGGTATGAATTGACTTATTATTTCAGAGGGATACATGAGCCTATATATACAACAATTAGCCAAGTTGATTGGAAATCAACTTGGTCGTCTGTATAGACACTTCGGAGCTAATTCGGACAGTGCGGCTTGGTTCCTGATCTGCACAAGCCCCATATCACAACAATTTCCATATAAGCATATCTCATACCACCCCTTCAGTCCCATCGCCAACGAGGTTTTTACACCAATTTCAAGTCGTCTAACAAGTCATTTACTGCCAGTTTTCGCATAGCATACGAAGAGAGCATGTCAAAGACAAAATTTTTTTTTTCGCGCATCTAATCAGCACCAATCACCGGGTCCACAGACGGCGCCCTTCATCCGCATATGAAGGGCCCGGTGGTAGATGAGCCCCTACTAGCCTAGCCGAGCGACGGGGGCCATTCTCCACACTCTGCTCGACTGACCTCCCTTGGGGTCCCACTGAGCGCTGTCGCAGCTGACTCCGACTTGGGGTCATTTGGTGATGAATTCCTGATAGTGGCAAGTTCTCTCTCGGCAGATGATTCAGTTGCCGTGTGTATATGACGTGTCTCGGCATCCGACGATTGGACTCGTATTGGGCAAACCAAGGCGTCTAAAGGCCCTTCATTTCGACTGTATTAATCAGCACCTCGGGCATTGGATAATCAGAATCAGCCCTACTTACCACCCACAGCATGACGTCCCAAAACCTGTACTTCGTTTTTCCAGCCACTCTTCCGCGCAGGCCAGGTGGGAAAGCGCCTTGCACTGACAGCGCAAGATCACACATTCATTTGCAAGATCTTCATCCTCGGCAAGACAAAATACACAGTGGATGTCGTCGTCCTCGTCGCTCAGGGTGAGACCCTTGAGCGTCAAGTCTTGGACGCCAGCCCAGATGTTAGCGACCGATGTCAGGATAGCTGGTTGAGCCGGCGAAACATGCCATGGAACACTGTTCGTCCGCAGCATTGCGGAAGTCGCAAATGGAAAGAATGGCTGCACTGGCTGGGGGTTGGTTGACAGCCGCACCGGTGGGTCTTGTCTGAGCCCGCGAGGTGGTGGCTGGTCAGTGTTGTCTGATGCAGGGCGTCTCCTAGAGGTTGACGATGCCGGAAGCTGTCCCTGAAGGACGGCAACTGATGAAGAGCCAATTCTAGGGCCTTGTGGTACTCGCGCCTGGTTGCGGACTGCTGCTTCCTACCACTGCTGGCCAACTTGGTGGGCTTGCCGTTGCCGGTGCCATCTCGCGCAGAGGAAGACTCTAGCAATATCACAGAGCTTTGACTGCAAAGTTGACAAGTCAAACGGCTCTCTGGCGAGAGTGGTCAACTTTGATGGCCGACCTTGGTGTCTTGAACCTTGACAGAGTTTTGCACGGCTCGCCTTTCTTCGTCACCCCGCAACAGGACACAGGACCACTGTGAGGGATCCCGCAGACAGCAAATGGGTTCCAAGGCATGGTAGTCATTGAGGTTGTCTTGAAAGGCAGAAAATACTTTGGATGGGAGTTGATGTTGGGCAATCTCCGCAGTGTTCCCTCGTCAGCTTTATATGCCATCGCCGTAGCCTCCTTACCTACATGGCTGCGTGGCTGCTGGCATGCAACGCCTTCCTTGAAACAGTTGGTACGTCGAAGAATGCATTTGGATGCAGTATGCGCCGGTATAGGCCGATCAGTGGCCTGCGAGAAGGGATATCATTCCACATCACTGCTGCCCAAATCAGCTGCACTTGTAGCTGTAGGTTGCGGTGACCATGCATTGGCGAACAGGTTGGCTGCGGCGGGACGCAGCAAAGTCGACAAATGCTAGGCTAAATTCTGGGTTGCCTATGGAAGTTTCGAAGTGCGTGTTAGATTGTTATTTGCTTCGACGCCTATGGCGCTAGATTCGAGGTGTGGGCATGTAGAGACTATATTCGGTTCCTAGGGCCATCGACAACTACCGGGAACAGGTTTGGTGTTCCCAGGAGCTAG
Organism: Penicillium fuscoglaucum FM041; assembly: GCA_000576735.1. Taxonomy (NCBI): domain Eukaryota; kingdom Fungi; phylum Ascomycota; class Eurotiomycetes; order Eurotiales; family Aspergillaceae; genus Penicillium; species Penicillium fuscoglaucum. The sequence goes on from HG814448.1 coordinate 12,826, forward strand.
AGTCTAAGGATTCTTTCATCCGCCTAAACATTGTTGTCAAGAATTTGATGCTGCCGCGTGATTGCTAGGCACCTCTCAGCGGTGACGGGCTACACCCTAGGTGACCGCGGAATTTAGCTGAGGCAAGTATATAAGGACCTCTCCACGTCCAACTTTTACACCCCACACCTCACCCTCATCTACAATTTATTTGATTCCTAGTTCTAATCTGCTGTTCCACTATGGTCAGTTCCAATTCTTTCTTGCTGAAGTTACGGATGAGCTAACAAAGTACAACCAAACATCAGAGACCTGCCCAACGAGCTTTTGCTGTGGATTGTGTCGCATTTGGACGGCAGTGCATTATTTGCCCTCGCTGGGTCATGCAAAGACTTCGATTTCAGACTGCAGCCCAGCATCTGGAAATACAACATCAGATTTCAGAACAGCAATCTGTTGCATCTGGCTGTCAAATACGACAACGTTGGCCTTGCAGAGGCTTTGCTCCAGCACAATGCCAACATCAATGCATTTTACCGAGGCAAGACTCCTTTGATGCGGGCGTTGAAATACTCTTCCGCTGCTGTGCGCGAACTGCTGCTCAGTCATCGAGATCTAGATATCAACATCCAAAATCAAGCGCGCGACAGCGCCCTGTCATATGCTATCCACTACGGGAGTTCCTCCATCGTCAAGAGCGTGCTAGAGCACCGCGCCGCCAGTGTAGACATTAAACACAAACACGGGCGAACGGCGCTTTACCTAGCAGTCTTCGCAGGAAGAATAGGATTCGTGCAACTGCTACTTCTAAGTGGCAGCGACCCTAACTTGGAAGATGATTCGGGCCAGTCGGCGTGGTCTTGGGCATGTCGAATCAATAGACCCGTCATGAAACAATATTTATCAATGGCCCCGACTGTGAAGTTTATTTAGGTGCCCGAAATGCTCAGGATTCCGAGCTACCTCTTCATGAGGCAGTGTTGCATGGGTCGATAGATGCTGTCAAGTGGCGTCTTAGACAAAAGCATCTGAACTTGGGCATTCAGGACCGGAAAGGCTATACGCCGCTCCATCTCGCCGTTCAAAGCAGACGCCTGGAAGTGGTCAATTTGATCCTGGGCCACCCCCTTGCCAACGTGAACTGCAAAGACAAAGATGGCAATACGCCACTTTGGCTGTCTACCTACTTACTCGTCATGCGACGAGATAACCGAAAGGCTCTTGGCGGAGAAAGACATCGACGTTAATTTCGTTGGAGGCCGTGGGAGACTTGAGGTCCCGTCTACATCTTTACACCATGCCGCAACGAGATTGGATACTATACTTTTACGACGGCTGCTTGCAGTGCCAGGGATTGCTCTGAATCTCTGCGTTGCAGGCCACTCTCCAATTTCCGTTGCTGCATATCACGGACACGTGAAGACAGTTGCTTGTTTACTGAGTATGGAGGGCGTGGAGATCAATGGAAGGGGTTTAATAGATCCGCCCATTTGTCGAGCGGTTTCACATGGTCATCTCGATGTGGTAAGGCTCTTAGTACAGCAAGGAAGGCGCACGTCTGAATGTTAATGAAAGCACGGTCGCAACCCATGACACTGCTCTCTGAATTGCTGCCCGTGGCGGTGACCTAGAGATGGTCCGGGAAATACTACGCCATGGCCGAATTGATGTCAACCTGAGGAATCAATGGTTCGAGGATCCATTGAAGTTGGCGGTCAGGGGTGGACATTTCTCGATTGTTGATGCACTTGTGGCCAATCTTAGACTGACACACTTCAGTTTGAGGAGATCCCTGGATCTAGCAAAGGACTATTGCATCCAGAGGGCCATTCGAAGCAGAATTTATGACGACAACACGACTAAAAAGTTGTTGAAACGGTCTCCGAGGAGAATATTTGATCGTTTGTAAGGGCTAGCGACATCTACTTCAGGTAGCTCTGGTGATGTGATACGAGATGGCTGTTCCCAGCGCCTGTTGACATCAACATTGGGAATCAGATTATCTGCACTACCGCACTTCGAATGGTTTGCAGTCACGGCAAAGCTTCAATGATTTGAAAGTAATTTATAGCATCCACGCATCGGAAGTACACTTGCAGACTACCATTATGAGACAGTCTTTGCATTAGTTTGTGTCAATGCTGTAGGTGCGATTTAATCCCGCTTATTCCTGAGCAGTTTGCTCTGAGCAGCTGGTGAGATCAAGCGTCAGCGGTTGAGCTAACTGTTCACTGGCTTCAAAATTGCGGTCGACCCTAGGTGAGGAAGCACTGGTAGAAATAACAGCAGCCTCGCGTGAATTGTCAGCTATAAATGCCCCTCGAGCATAATTTCTGATCCAATTCATCTTGATGACCAAAGTGGACCATCCCACTTCGCCTTCCCCCATTGATCGGCCGGCCAAGAGACAGTGCCGAGTATCCCACGCTCTATCACGCTCCAGAAGATGAACCCAAGTTGGAAAATCATCCACAGCAAGCTTCAAACGGCACAACTATCGAACCCAAGGTAGGTCAATCCCCCTTTGGAAAGGAAATAAAAAACCCCACTATTACTGAATAGGTTCCAGTGAGAACACGCGGTACCCTTACGGCGGAGTTCATGAAAGTAGTAAACCTCAATGACTCCCTCGCTACACCAGTCCTCAAATTGCTTGACTTGTACTTTTGTCTATAGCAATGCTACATCGTCAAATCGGCCGAGAAAATACGACTCGAAGAGGAGCAGCGACAGCTTCAAGCGTCAAATGACTTGCTAGCAAGCGATAGCGATATCCTTCTACAGCTCTGCAATGAACAAGCTTCAGTATTGTGGGACCGCAAACGAGCGGTTCAGGCTCTTTGTAATGGCGTTGTTTCCCCTAAACAAAAAGCATTTGTGCAGAGGCGGCCATTTCTGGCCTCAAAGGGGGCCGAAAGTGGCCTCCTCGGCACAGTTCTTCCGCACACGTACTTTTGGACCCAGAGCCACGCGCTCCTCGCCTGCCCCTTGTAACGCGCACCGTCACGTTCTTGTTCGGTCATGGCGGTGCCTGGGCGCGTGGCTCCCCTTCCCCTGCCCTCGAGCCCCGCTCCTGCTTTCCATCGACTTCTACCCACCTCCGGGCCTGCTCCTTGAGCGCTACCATGACACCTTCGTTTTGTGAGGTCGCCAAAAATGGCACACTCCATCCCAGGCTCATTGGTCGCTGGGGAAATGGGGTCCATGGCTATAAAGCCGCCAACAGTCCCTCCTCATTCTCCTACCCAGCCCTCCTCTCACCTATCCTTTGCCAGTCCCTCCTTCAGCGCGCGCTTCACAGTCGTTCGTCATCCCCGTTGATTTGTCTACCTGCCTGGAGCGGCTTCGCGCAGATCTTTGTTTCCCCAGACGCAGCATGAGCGACGTTGCAGATATATCCTCTGCGACCGACAGTGACACTTCCGGGGTGTCTTTCCA
>HG814449.1:0-16100 GCA_000576735.1 Penicillium fuscoglaucum FM041
AAAATTATAGTACTATATCTATAAAATTTAGTTATAGTAACCCTAATTACTAGATTCTTAATAACTTTTAGTTTATTATCTTTAATAACTATAAAACTATTAAGTTTAGGTATATCTATTAATTCTATTAGTATAATTTAAAGTATAAAGTAAAGAGAAATATCGGCTTTTAAATCAGCTAATATCTAATAGATTATCTTTATTACTTTAATAAAATCCTTACTTAATAAGAATTACTTTTAAGAGATTATTCGAAACTTTATTATTATAGCTTTTAGAGTACTATAATCTTCTCCTTTTAATCCTTTTAAGTACTTCTTAATCTTATTAAGAAGTTTATTAGTAAAAGAGGTTAGGTTATCTCTACTATTAATCTATTATATTAAGATAATATCTAAACTACTAGATAACTAGATATATACTTACTTTAAAAGTGTCCTCTATTTTTAACTATTTAGATTGCTTTTTATAGGCTATAGAACTAATTTCTTAATTAAGTTCTATAAGTTATAACCCTCTAAGATCTTTTTAATAGTATTAATCTAATTATTAAATATCAATCTAATTATTAAGATCCTCTCTATATTTTAGAGGTAAGGTAATTTTATAAAGATTAAAAGTCCTAATTTTAGAAAGACCGATACTCTAATCGATAATAGTAACGTCTTCTTTATTATACTAATTTCTGTTATTTAGTAGCGGTTATATCTATAAGATCGCTATAATAAAAGAAAGTAAGAAAATTTAAGAAGTAAAGTTAAGAAAGACAGAGGTCTTTCTATTAAATAATGGATTTACTAAGAAGTCAAAAGTAAAATCTATAAAACCATAGTAAGCTTCACTAAGAAGTCAAAAGTAAGCTTAAACTAAGAGAACAAAAATCACAATAGGTTCACTAAGAAGACAAAAGTAAGGCCTAAGTAAGAGAAGTAAGATCTAGTACTAAGAAGTACTATTCTTAATAGAAGATGATGAATATTGATAAATTTAGGTTGCAAATGTTAGATTAGGGTAGAGAAAGGGCTTCATAACCTGTTATAGTGGGAGTACTATAGTGGAGAGAGATGAAGAAGAAGAGTTGTTAATTGTAAGAACTAACTAAGTGGGGGGTTTAAATACCCTCAGTGTCAAACATCATCCGAAGGTTGCTCAGTCTGTCAAACATCCATGCATGTCTGGATGCTCAACAATATCTTTGATCTGCTGGCGGAGACTCTCGGCCGCCGGAGAGAGTGGGCGTTGGCTCATATTGAGGAAAACCAATCGAGTAAGGGGTATCGTGGCTTCTTGATCACACTTTTTATTGAAGAAAAACGTTAGTATGAAAGGTTCACCATAAGAGTCAAATTGTTGGGGGAACTACGTTTGCCCCTTGTTCATAAAGGATAAAGGACGAGTTGAATGAAAGAGGTTGTCGGAGGGGCATGTCAAAGTCACTGATTTATGTTGGGTAGATAACCATGTGATCTCTGGAGCAACCACATCCCCTGTACTCCGATTCTCAACCATGTAAATTCCACGATTCGGCGCCGTAACATTAATTGAGGCAACAATCATCGTACATCGCAAAGTTCGGGTACCACTCATACGATGCATCTGTATACGGCTGCCCATCAATCACGTAAAAGTCGACGCCCGTCTGCAATATAGCAGCGGTGTAGGTGCTACCGTTAATGCTGACCCGTGCTGATGCTGCTTGGTTAAAAGAGGGAAGTTGAAGGTGTAATTATAACTATCCACTTCATATACAGTACTAGTAAATTAAAATTGAAAAAGTAACGCGCAAAACACTGACTAGTTCAGTATGTAACCTTCACCGAGTGAATCTCAAGCCGGGCTAACCCGCTAACCTCCCTTTGTAAACTACCTAAATATCCAGCCACCTCCACCTTTGCCCAGGTGATACTGTGTCTTGTCAATACTGAATCACGTTTTTAGTATTTTTATTCGAAGCGCCAGGTTTGATGGGATGAGATCATGCTAAAGATGTAGAAGATACACGTTCTAGCGTCTGTTCCCAGAGGTACAACATATTCGAAAGAACGCGACAGTTGTCGGCTCCTATTGGCTAAGAGATTTTACTGCCTAGGTATGATTAGACCTCCGCAGAGCCCACAAATGGGCCCGGACCCCGGGCCCAAAGCCCAACCAGCAGTGGGCTGTGGGCCTAACCTTCGAAGCCCAACCCAACCCACAGCCTATCAATAGGGGCCTTATAGGCCCCTATTAAAGCCTATCGACTAGCATCTTATAATCGCTGTATTCTAACCTTCTATTTATTATATAGAGCTTAAATTTTTAGAATTTATAATATTAATAGCTATATAAGTATATCCTTTAATTTTAAAGAAAATCCGACCGGTAGAGGTCGAGATACTATAAAAAAAAAGGTTATTTTATTACTTCTACTCGATATATATTTTAGATCTAGATAGGAAGAAGTACTACTTTCTAAGTGAACTTCTATAATTTATAAATTATCTAAAGAACGCGCTTTCTCGCGTTTTTAAACGCAATATCGAGAGATAACTAGTAATTAATTCTAACTTATCTAAATAAATAAAATATTACCTTTAGGTTAAGGCTTATAAACGGGGGTAAAACGAAGAGTAATTTTAAAATCCCAAAAAGGGGGTTCAACTGCTGAATTCTCGGTATATTTGGGCCTATTAAAATCTCAGCACATTTAGGCCTATTAGGCCCCTATTCAAAGCCCAATAGGCTTTCACCCCGGGCCCATAGCCTACCGGTAGGCCCGAGGGTAGGGCATAAATCCCAGCCCATTTGCGGGTTGGGTTGGGTTGGGCTATGGGCTTCGTGGGCTTTGCGGAGGTCTAGGTATGATGATTGAAATGGGAAAAAGAAACTGGAATTTCAATATTGTGGGATCGGTTGGGCAATTTCCAAATTACACCATCCCCACTCCAAACACTAGACGCAAACACCAAGTCCTCTCGTCAAAGCCAACACTCCAAGTCCCCAATCGTCATACCGCGCAAGGACTTGCTGCAGTGGGGTTCGTAACAATAAGCTCTATCTTTGTTCCAAGGTCTCCAGAATATGCCCTATAAGGCTTTTTGTCAGCCCTTGAATATTTCTGAACAGTAACTCTCAGTTACCTACCCGCTAGTCTCCATCGGCTACTAAGGCGCCGAAGCACATCCATGAAAGTTTGTCGGTACCTGAGTAGGTATGTATCGATGTTTTCCACCGGATCTAGCAATCCAATGGCTTCTAACACCAAAAGGATGCCAGTTATGGAGAATGGAGACAGAAATGCGAGGTGGACATCCCCTGTCATTGTGAGCAGATTGAGTCGGCTACTTGATATATCCATCATTGACTCTAAAGTTGCTTGAAGTTGTCCAGGAAATTCAACGGCACTGTCGCTTGTCGTTTGGATCTGGTAGAAAGCGTATGCACACAACATCGCCCTACCAAACAAGGTTAAGCCATTCAGCCTCAGTACAGACCATGAACCTGAGTGTAAAGCTTACCCGAACGTTGTATCAAGGCCTCGGTGCCATAGAAATTCATCTCGGTGATCCGTAAAGTTGGTCATCAACCTCTGTAGTTCGGCTTCCAGGGAGATCTCTCGAATTAATCGCGTACTGCCAGGGCAAGCCGACCAATATGCAGGAGAGTGATCACAGAGAAAAGCTTGTACTCGTTCAAGGACATCACATGCATCCGCTTCGCACTGTAAGGTGCCAATCTTACCCACTATATGAGATTAGGTCTGTAAAACTCGATAAAACACCAATCGGCAGAGTCACCTGTTATGTCCAAAGGTTTTGAAATTGGAGAATATTCATAGATTATGGGCTTGTTGGTCACCTGAGAAACAATCTTGATATGCCTGCCATGAGACCTGGAGTATTAGCGAACGAGTATCCCACGAAAGAACGGTATGAAGTGCTAAGTATTACTTGTCAAGAGTGTAAATCCCAAGGAGAATATTTATGCCTTCTTCTGAACAGGGCGTCATTTCTGAAGATTGAGATATACCGGATGTAGGCGTGGGCAGCCCAATGGCACCGGCCATTCTTGCGCAAGTGCCAATTGTAAGATATGCCTGGCTACTCCCCAGGCAATGAGCATGTTCATACAGTGCAATCAATAGCCCGGATTGAATCAGCTCGACGCACGGTTCCTTTAGTGATGAAAATAGGGAGTAATGGTATTTGCAAACTCGGTATAACTCTGGAGAAGAAAACGTGCCCGAGGCCACGAAACCATTCACAGGCTCCTCCGTTAGTAGAAGGATACTTAAAATGAGTATCATGAAGCCCCCGTTCGGTTGGAGACTTTCTGCTTCCTGGGTTCGCTTATCAATTCTTTCCTTAGAGATAATTGGCAGGAAGTCGTGTATTGAATCGAAGTATTTCTCACCCACTGCCCGAATCGAAGTGCTTTTCGCCTCTAGGATGCTGGTTAAATTCATTCCTACTATAAATTCCAAGTAGGACGGCTGAAGTAGGCTAGGTCTCAACTGCCAAGCATTTTCCTGTGCTTCTTTGACCTCAATGTTAGAGTTGGCGCGAAGATCGGGTGTCACGGTAGCCCGCGGCTCTTCGGATGCAAATACACGCGACTCGAGCCTCTCCAGCCTGTCAAGGATGGTCTGAGATTTGGCCGTGCTGTGACTGCTGTCTTGCACTGTCTCTGCTGCTTCATCATATGTGCAAGGGAGATCAAGCCTAGTAATATAATAAGTTCACGTGTAAACTCGCTCCACAAACTGGGCTGTGACAAGCACAATACCTGGAACAGCGATCACACGTCGGTAGATTCTTGTCACATTTCTTCTTGCTAGACTTGCACGGAATACAAGTCCGCGGTGCAGATCGATCACTCGTCTGATTTACAGAGCCAGAGGTTGTGGACATCACCACGTTGGTCTGTTAATCGTAACTTTTTGATTCCTCAATTGGTGGGGTCGATGAACCTTTTATCTTCCTTGGAAGATGCTTCAGGCCCGGGGGGGGGCGGCGGAACAAGATTGTTCCATATCTACCTAATCGGTTAATTAGCCTGGGAATGTTCGGTTATATATTCCTTAGTCGTACGCCCCCTGGCTACACTTGGGGAGCAAACACTTGGGGAGCAAAATCTGCATTCATTCTCCAAACCGAACTAGCTGCTAGTGCCGAGGATATAGCCTTTGAAACTAAAGCGACTCTTAAGTCAGCTAAGATCAGCTAAAGTAATCTCGTTAGTTATATATAACCTCTTGTATCCCCTCGGAAATCTAAGCTTCCTTTGATTTACAGCAATTTTAAGTGGAAGGTGGCACTATATTTGATCAAATTACCTAGATATTAAATGGGCATACATGAGTACCGAATTTTCAGCTCAAACCAAGCATCCCAGCAGCTTTCGAAACAAAGAAATCCTTTCCCTTGATCTTGGAAACCATAATTCCCCAAGGTTTCCATCCGAAAATCTGACCCGTGCCTGTGCTTTCTCCAATCGGCACAATCATCATCAAAGTCTCATTGGGGGAGTAGGTGGAATACTTTCCCCTGCCAAGGATTGCAGCCTTGAGATTGGCCACAACCACGGGGACCTGCTCTGCAACTTTTGCTGCCGTGCGCAGTGGTTGGGTTGTAATGTCTCCGAGTGCATAGATCGAGCCATCCCCTCCCGTAACGCACAGTTTGTCGTCCACCGCAATCCAGCCATCGGCGGAGAGAAATTCCGGTGGGACAAACTGGTTATTTGGTATCACTCCCGTCGTAGATATATATACATCTGCTTCAAGCTGCTCGCCGTTGTCCAAGCTGACAATCCGCTGAGCTTTGTTTCCGGAAACGTTCCGCACAGCATCCACCACCTTCCGCGAGGTGATTACCTTGACGTTCTTTTCTGCGAGGACCTTCTCCGCCATAATCCTGCCCTTTTCCTTTAACATAGGCAAGACATGTTTCGTCGCCGAAATGAGAGTGACCGAAGCACCCTGTTTGGTTTCAAAAGCCTCTGCAAGCTCGCCAGCAAATTCGACACCAATCGGACCTGCTCCACCGAGAACAACACTTTTTGCATCGGAGATGACCTTTGTATCGAGCGAATGGACGCATCAATATCTTGATTGCTGAGTGGCTTGAAAGGAGCCAGTTCCCCCTGCAGTGAGGAAGTTGTCGTGCTGCCGGAGGCGATCACAAGATAGTCGTAGACAAGGACCGATTGTAGCGATGAAACCTTGACTGACTTTGAGGCGATATTGATGCTAGTTGCTTCTCCTTTAACAAATTGGAACGACCCTTCTGGGTAGCGTGTAAACGATTGTTCGATGGGGAGAAGATATTGCTCCGGCTGGAAGAACTGAGGCTTTGCAAAAATTCTTGGAGCGGCAATATTGAAGTAGTGCTTCTCCGATGGATTGATCAAGATGACCTTAACCTTATCGGAGTCAGTTTTCAGAAGCTCATTTGCAACTCCAAGTCCAGCGTGAGAGGCGCCGACTATCACGACGGTTGCTCTCCCCATTACGAACAAGGTGTCGTGTTCGTTTGAGGGAATTATCGAAGAACGAGTTTGGAAAGATCAAAAACAAAGGGATTGCGACGAAGTGCACCAGCGGGTCTTTTTGTAAAATGTTGGAGAATGATGGAATGAGTATTGGCGAACAAATTTATAAGAGGGTTTAAACGGATACATTTTACTATTGGGTAAATTGAGGTGAAATTTTTAAAATTCTCTCGAGTAGAGGTGTAAGCCGTTTCAGATGGTAGTTGATTGCTGCATGTTGGATCGCCTTCGGAGCGGCCGCGGGCGGCCGCGGGCGGCCGCCCCGCCAAGGCCGGACCTCGGGAGGTTCTCTTCCAATTCCTGCAGTTAGTCATCGTGCGCTGATGGCGGCCGCCGAACTACCAGTCGCTGGGTGCAAATCGAAGATCCGTCAGCAAAATTGCCAATCTCGCGTTTATGTTTTTATATCCCCCGAATGATTATGTATGGTCGCGTGCTATTGGTTTATCCAAGTTCGTGGGGCAGTTGCCTTGGCTTAGGGAGAAGGAAACTATAAAGGCGCCTTCCTAACCAACAGAAACATAGTTGAATTACCATCCTCAAAGAGAACTGTGACTTGATTCAGGAAGGTTCTATTCAACCAACAGCTAAAATGGCTATTCTCGCAGTCTCTGGTGGAACTGGTAAACTGGGTCGGGCGATTGTTGAAGCATTGAAGAGCCAGACGAGCCATTCTGTCTTCGTTTTGGCGAGAAGTGTATGTGAAAACTTTGCAATGTAATACCTCTGGTATTAGCTAACCGTCCGATTAGGCGAACGATGAACTGTCCAAAACACTGGGAACCCCCGTTATCTCGGTCGACTATTCTAATGTTGGGTCATTGGGAAAGGTGTTGGAAGAGAATAGAATAGACACTATTATCTCTACTCTTCCCATTTCCGATGAATCAGCCATTGACGCTCATCTCAACCTCATTGAGGCTGCTATTCAATCGAAGAGTACCAATCGTTTCATTCCCAGTGAATTCGGTATCATCTATGACGAAGCGTGAGTGTCATTGTAGCAGATTTATTTACTTGTCACTCCCGCTGACCCTGTATAGCCATGCTGCTCTATTCCCGCCTATCAAGGGCAAATTGTTGGCAGCAGAAAAGCTGAAGTCATCCGGTCTTGAGTACACTCTGGTATCAAACGGATTCTTTATGGACTACTATGGCCTGCCCAGAGTGAAAAGCTACCTCCAGCCTTTCGTTTTTGCTGTCGACATAGCAAACAGTACCGCGGCGATTCCTGGATCTGGGAACGTTCCTGTGGTATTTACACGCACATTCGATGTTGCCCAGTATGTGGCCGCCCTCATCGGCGAGGAAAAGTGGAATGAGAGAAGCATCATCATCGGCGATAAGTTGACATGGAACGATCTGGTGTCTCTTGCTGAAACCACCAAAGGTTTGCATATACATCGCTCTCCCTAAATTTTGACCCGTTCTGACATGGAAGCTCTAGGGGCCAAATTTGACGTCACATACGACAGGGAGGAGAAACTGAGAACTTTCCAAGTGACTGAACTTCCTTCGCATCCTCCGGTGTATCCTTTCCTTCCCAAGGAACAGCTTCAATATATCTTGGCCGTATTTGGTCAATGGACTGAGGCAGGGGCTTTCAACCTGTCTGATGAGGACACCCTCAACAAGCGGTTCCCGGATATCAAGCCTCTTGCCATGGCTGAACTTATTCAGGAAGCTTGGAAATCTTAGAGAGCTCAAGTTAGGACATGGCTATCTGAATCAGGTGTTTATGAAAGTCAACAATTTTAGTTTTTCCGAACACGGAAGCTGAGATTCACACAAATGATACTACTCTGCCCTATAATATGTTCTAGTGTATCAGGCTATAGTGTAGGGGACTCTCTAGACAGCTGTTAGTTGAGCCTGCTCGTATGACACAATGATACACAGTCGATTCGAAACTTCGGCCCCTCACAGAAAAATATGAACGTCGAATATAGATCTACAAGGACGGCATATTTCGTGTATATTTTCTATGTTTTCTCCACAATTTACTCTGCCACGGGGTTCTCTTTGTTATCATTATGTTAGCAGGCCTGGTTCAATGTAACTACATATACATACCAAGCTTTTCACCGCTTACATGACTCTGACCTCCTCTAGAATAGATAATTCACTTAATTAGAGCGGACAATCCGAGGCAAAAAAGAAAAATCAAACAAAAACATACAACAGTGAGGATTCGCTGGTGGTCACCCACCCAACTACTAACTCACCGGCGTGTGGCTTAAGTACGGCTGAGCGGACGGGAAGCCCTGTTTTCCACACCCTATGGTCGTATGTATTATTATATTTGTCGAAGAGCACTATAGAATGCAAAATAGTTGAGTTGTGGAAGGGGGAGCATCGACTACCAAGATAGGATAGGGGTGAAAACCGGGTGAGAATCCTCCGAGCCACAGCAGCCAAGAAAGAAAGATAACGCCAATCACGGACTTCTCATCTGGAACAATGATCCTCCGAAACCTAATTCGGGAATTCATCGAATGCGATAAACAAAACAGTTTAGTCCCATCACCCGGACATCTACTCTACTTACGTTACCTACACTTTAAAGATCAGTTCCAATCGGGTGTTACCAAACAACGGAGAACGAAAGGTTGATGCGAACCGTGGAACTGCCCCACAAGAAACCCAGAAGCCCAATCAACCATGAAGAACATCATCGGAGCCACACTGGTGACAGCCGTTACAGCTACAGCGACTAGCACTTCTGCTCCGACATCGGCCCCAACTGGATCTAGCTATGCATCGGGTTTTGACATGACCAAAAGCTGGGCCAATCTCAGCCCCTATAGGGACGCAGATAGCTTCGGCATTCCTAGCGGTGTGCCGCAGGGATGTGAACTGTCCCAGGTGCATGTTCTGCATCGCCACGCGCAGCGATTCCCCACGGATTACCCGCTGGACGGCGAGGGAATGACCGACTTTGCCGCCAAGTTGACCAATTACAGCAAGGCTAATCCAGACAAGACCGTGGCTGTGGGCCCTTTGAAGTTCCTGAACAACTGGGACTATGTTCTTGGCGAGGACACTCTTATGGAGAATGGTGCTGCCACCGAGGCTACATCCGGTGCGAACTTCTGGATCAAGTACGGAAGACTGTTGTACCGTGCCGGACGTGAGAATGTGGTTGCTTGGAGCTCATCTCTTAACGTTTACGCCAACGGCACAGACCGCCCAACACCGGTGTTTCGCACTACCTCCCAAGCACGTATTTTGGAAAGCGCACGTTGGTGGCTCAGTGAGTGGAACTCTCATCTCATTCGTCAGTCAGTCCCGGATAACCAGCTAACCTCTTCGACTAGGCGGCTTCTTTGGCAACAGTGGAGGCAACAGCTCTTACGACCAGTATAATCTTGTCGTAATTCCCGAGCAGGGTGATTTCAACAACACTCTCGCTTCTTACGAAACATGCACGTTTGATTATTTGGAAGGGTGAGCGAAAATTTCTCCAACAGTGAATACTTAACCATGAAACCCGTATTAACGAAAATAACAGCGACAACGCTGCTGCAATCTTCATTCCTCGTTACACGAAGGATGCTCGTACCCGTCTGTCCTCTTACTTCCCTTCCGACTTCAACCTGACCAGCATGGACGTTCTTGCCATGCAGAACCTCTGTGTATACGAGTACACCAGTCTCGGCGGCTCATCATTCTGCTCGCTTTTCACCGAGCAAGAGTGGAAGGACTTCGAGTACAACATCGACGTGCAGTACTATGGAGACTATGCCTACGGCTCGCCCAGTGGTCGCGCCCAGGGCATCGGCTACGTTCTAGAGCTCGCCGCTCGCCTCGAGCAAAAGCTTATCAACTCAAGCGATACAAGCATCAACTACACCTACACTAATAACGAAGCCCAATTTCCATTTGGCCAGCCCTTCTATATGGATATGTCTCACGATGATATCATCTTGTCTGTGATCAACGCTCTTGGTTTCGACTACTTCAAGTATGGTCCCAAGGGATTACCCGTTCACCTTGACCATGCGCCTGAGCGCAACTTCTCTCTCAGCCAGATGACACCCTTCGGTGCCCGATTCATTTCTGAGATCTGGACTTGCCCTCGTGATGTGTCATTCGATGATTTGGACCCTGTTCTCTACACCAACCCTACCATCAACTCGACTGCCAAGACCACGGAGTACATTCGTTTTGTGCTCAACAACTCTCCGCTCCCACAAGATGGACTTATCGGTTGTGAGAATTCCAGCAATGGTTTCTGCCCCCTCGATAAGTTCTTGCGCGGCGTGCCCGCCCTGAAGGAAAAGGCCCAGTTCCAGAAGGCATGCTTTGGTAACTATACCACCGGAAGCCAGGTCGGGGATGGTGCTCCCGAATCTTAGATTGAGCTAAGAGGGCGGTCGCTACATAATTCCTGCCTAACATGCTCTTGTATATATATCGTTTCCCCATACTAGATGGATGTTGAGGCCTGATCCCTCGGGTGTCAGCCCTGCCTCAGTTCTGTATATAGATAGTTGGTTGGGAGGTTCCCTTGTTTGTTGAGGGAGAACCCTAGAGTTCAGCCACCACGTCAGTATTGTTGACTTAGATAGTTTCTAGAGATACTTTCTTCCTATAATAATACACACATGGTTTCTTCCATCCTCTCGTTTCATTGGTATATATCATGTTACTTGTAGGAGACAATCATAGAAAGATACAATGTTGATTGGAAGTCGAAAGACCAGATTTTGTCTATTCGCACGTACTCAAGATGTATATATAATCAAAGTTATATAGTCGGTGCAGCCGGATCCTTTTTTCTGAAAGTCTGCTCGTTTCCTAACATATTACCGAAACGGGCAACTCGAAGCGTGGCTGAGCATCTATGTTGTATATGTAAAAGCTAGAATACAGAGCTGGTGGTACATCTTATCTGATTTCAAGATTACAGAGTGGAATAAATATAGGGTGTTGTTACACCCACCCCCCCTCTGGATCACACCCCCCCCCCCTGCCTGAAAATTCAGTCACCGCCTTCCCGATCGGGTGCGACACTGAATTCTGCCTTACTTTTTGCCAGTATAGAGTTTTCTGCCATATATTCTGCCACAACCATATAATTCTGGTTTACATAGTAAAAAAGCATGCATTTTAATGAGAAAAAATCGTACATTTCATTGATTTCTGTATTGATCTACTCTACAAATTGCGTGTGCTTCTTTTCATGCACCTCCCCGCGCCCGTTTTCCTCCACGTCCACGCCCTCGACCACGCCCTGCTTCAGCACTGCCAGTTTCACCACTGCCAGTTTCACCACTGCCAGTTTCACCACTGCTAGTTTCACCACTGCCAGTTCCGCGTCCACGTCCACGTCCACGTCCCCGTCCACCTTCCTGTGAAAGCATATGTTCGAATGCTGATGGTTCTCGCCGGGTGGATCGATCCTGGGTGAGGGGATCTGGTGAGGAGAGGATATCCTGGGTGCTTTGCTGGGTGGCGCTTTGCTGGGTGCTGCTTTGCTGGGTGATGAAGTTTCTTGCTCCTTACGGACGTCCTCGCCGTCGAACCTGGAGAGGGTCCTGTAGTAGAAGTAAGGGATTGATTGGTAGAGTAGCTACTCTGTATAAATGCCAATGTTGATGGAATAGCTTAGGTTTAAGGCTCTTATTTTCATTCTCATACTGCTGAATGAGGTGGATGCAAGGGAACCCAACTGTATTCTTCGAATTGCAAGTGTATAATGGGGGAATAGGCGGTTTATCGTCTCCTTCTGGAAGGTATCTTGCGCGTAGATCCTTTATATACTGAATTGCCTTTACTGAGATTCGTCTAATAAGTAGTCTATAACTAGGTAGAATGGTAGTTGGCCTTCTAATCTTATCCTTCTCAATCTTATTTTAGATCTTTGTGAACTGAAGGTTTACTACGCGCTTAAATGTAAGAAGGACAACTAGTAAATCACTTGTTGACACTTAGAGTTCCTACTTTAGAAGCCAATAGCCTTCTTCGGTACGTAAAGTAGCTATCTTGCTAAGATAGAGGTTCTAAGAGGTATAATAATAAAGGAAGCGCTTAGGGCAGTCATTAAGCTATTTATCTTAAATATACTTAAGAAGAGGTTGGAAGATTAGATTATTATACTTCTCTTTAAAGTTTTCCTACTACTAGTTTATAACCTTAGGGGAAGTAGCATATACAATCCGGTTCTAGCACTTAAGCATTTTCTTCTAGCCTTCGTCAACCTTCTAGGTAAGCTCCCTCTCTTACTAGATCTTTATTTAACGCTAGACTTCGGCACAACCCACTCTAACCCGGACCCAACCCAACCCAACCCAACCCAAAATGGGTTTTGGGTCCATTGCTTCGACCTAACGATAGGTTTTAGGTTATAGCTCATAACCCAAAACCCATTAGGTAACCCATTGGGGCCCTAATATAGTGTAAACTAGATAAATAGACTTCTAGCGTATAACTGCATAATTAATACATTTTTTGCTTATAATATTAAGTATTTTACTTATAGCGCTCTTCTAGAAAAAATGGAGAATAAATCAAATAATTGAACTAGGATATATTTCTCTAATATTACTTAAAATCATTATCTGCCCTACTCTTACACTTCCTCCTTAAGGCCTATCTAGTCTTCCGCACGACCCAGTAAAACCCAGACCCAACCCAGACCCAACCTAGTCTGGGTTGGGTTTTGGGTCGAACCCTTCGACCCAGTAATGGGTCTGGGTCGGACTGGGTAACCCAGTACTAGGTCTGGGGCCCCAAACTGGGTTATAAACTAAACAAACATGCTAAGGATTCTAAATGTATAACTTATGCATTTATTTGCGGTAATTTTGAGTATTTGCTTTACTTGATTATATCTAATTTTATTTGTAAAAAGGGTAAAAGAGATGCGTATAATTGAGGATTCTTTGTCAAGCAAGCTAATGGTATTCAAATAAATCATCTTCCCTGCTTTTACGTTTTCTCCCTGATACTCGTGTCTGTGTACAGGTTGGTATTGGTAGTAATGATGGCGAGTAAGGACGACTATATTCACTTATAGGTAAGGGCCTCTCCTCCGGTATATCCTCTAGTCTATCCTTAATTACAACCTCAATCGCATCCCCTAGTTTATCTTCCGGTTTATCCTCCTGCTCCTCTATATCACTAATTAGATCAACCTCAATCTCACTAAGCTTCTCTTCCCTCTCCTCTTTTGCCGCCTTAAGCTCATCCTAGGAGAAGAATTTCTTAAGAAGTGTTACTTCCTACTCCTCTATATCAAATTTCGTTATACAAAGAAACATCATTAATACCTCGACAGTCTCACTCTTCATTCTACTATAATAATAATAACAAATATCTCGAGCGGTATTAAAGAGGCGTTCAACTCCTACGCCAGTTACTAGAAATAAGAGTATATCTCGCGCAAAAATAGCAATAGCTAGAAAGCAAGCCTAGTACTCTTTCTAGAAAGTAAGCAGCCTAACAGAAACAGTATCTATTTATATATTAGTATTATTATTGCATATACTCTTTATATTTACTTACCGCTGTCAAGATATTGACTGATTTCATCAGTAATAGCTCGTGGTTTACTATCAAGATATTAACTGATTTTATTAGTAATAGCTTATAGTTGTATATCCCTTCTATTAAGCATCTCCTCTAGCCTTAAGCTTAGATAGGCTATTATTAGAGAGCTTTATAGATCACGACCGCTTATTCTAACTTATGCTTAATATAGAATAAGGGCTTATTTAAAAGTAAGTCGATAGGTATCTCGCTATTTCTAATCCTAATCACTAGAGAGGAAGAATTTAAATTTGTTCACCGGTATAAGCATTATACTAATTGTATAGATATTCCCTCGAAGATCATCAGCTTAGGAGTAATACTTATTAAGCTTAGACCAACCAGCTTCAAGGGCCTCTAGCATCTGTTTCTTCTATAGGACACGCTTTCGGTATAGCTATACCTATAATCGCTTAAGATAATCAAATAGTTTGTTATAGATCTTAAACATATAGTAGGCAGTAACATCTCGAGTCTTTAATAGCTATATTATATAATCAAAGAAGGGCTCGGTAATATAAAGAAGATAGTCGATCTAACACCACTCTTACTTACTAAGTAGTATCTCCTCACAATCATACTCTGTATAGAATAAAGAGAAGATAGCATATAGCCTCTTTACCCGGCAAAGCATAAGAAATGTAGAATTCTATCATATCTTTACATCTTAGATTAGAACGATCTTAATATTAGTTGTCTAAAGATTGTAAAAGGTCTCTCTATACTAGGGACTTACATTAACGTAAATTGTAAGATAACAGACTTTGTTAAATATAGAGGAGATCTAACTTTACTTCGTATTTTCTTAGGCTAGCCTTAACTACTTCTCCGTCTATCTTATCTCGGCTGATTTATTTAATAGAACTGCCTTAATCCGAGTAAGAAGCTGATTTAGGCTAAGCTAGATAACGTAGGCAAGATATAGTATTCAGGTAATAATAGTATCATCTAACAAAGCCTATTAGAGAGTAGTAGCTAATATCTTATTATTTAATATATTATCTATTATTAACCCGAATACTTTATCTTCAATATTATACTCTACTAGGGTTTCTATAAGAATACTACTTAGGTAAGAGCCGGTATATATACTATAAAACGGCTTAAACCTAAGTAGTACCTCACGATATACCCAATCACTATCGATAAAATAGCTAGTAATAGCCATAAATACCTATAAGAATAGAGATATCTAGCAGTCAAGTATAATAGATATCTTTAAGCTAAAAGGCAGCGTACAAAAGATACACTACTGCCGGTCTTTAACTAGACTACCTAATCGGTAACGGATAGTATCGGTAGATAGGATCACATCACTGGAGGGGATGGGGCGGAACGAGCTTTATTGATGATGCGTTTGAATGATGGATGCTCGATCAGATGGAACGGGAGCCGGTTGAGAGTAAGAAATTGGAGGAGATCCTCCTCCCAATCTTCTTGTAAGAAGGGTATGCTTGCTAAAACTTCTCCCTAGAATGATAATAAATTAGTATAGTTACTTAGTTTTATAATATAAAATATACCTCTCTTTATAGGAAGTTTGTAATCTCTACTTTCTTCCTCTTTTCCGATTATAAATAACTAGCTGTTTTCCGATATTTCTAGATAGTTGATATGCTATAATACTACGCTTTACCTATACTATTTAGGCTTAGTATATAAGGATGCTCTAGGATCTTCCTATAGCGCTTATATATAACCTTTAGTACGCTATTAACACCCTAAGCTATCTGATGGTAGCTATTCTAGATCTCTATATAGTGATTCGAATCCTATTTAAGCTTGCTTTTCCTCCTATAGTTAGTCTCTAACCACTAGTCTATAAAATCGTTATATGATATTATATTATATAGAATAAACCCTTTCCTATAGTCAGGTCTAATGCGTTTTAATAAAGGGGGGATTAGGAGGGGATCATCTAGTCTTCAGAAGTTTGAGTCGATTGTGTGTTGACTTGTAGATAGTGTGACTTGTCTAGTTGAAATATATGAGAGATTGTTAGCATTATAGTACTATATTATATAAATAGTAGTATA
>HG814450.1:0-15998 GCA_000576735.1 Penicillium fuscoglaucum FM041
AGCTCGGGGGTTTGTCCAGCTCGGTAGTGAAATACGTTAGTTAGAGGTTTTTTGATGACGTCATGGTTCGTCTTTACTTAGTTAGCGTAAAGGGCTGTGTTAGTGATCTTCCCCCGGATCGCCAGTTGACTCCATCTGTCTTATTTTCTCGTTGTCCCTGACATTTCGAGCGAGTGGTGTGGCCCTTCTCTCATTTTGATATAACCCACCGGCGTCCACTACTCGCTTCTTTATCGTATCTTGCTTCCATTGATCTCCATTCATTAGCCGGGCCCTCTGACGCCCTAGATGTCTGCATCCTTGGCTCAACTGACCGCTCAAATCCAGGTAGGCATGGATCTCTCCGTCTCATCTGATCGCACCACCTCATGGGAAATACAGATACCACTTGAAAAGATACCTTACTATAGAGCACGGTCAAGAGAATCTGATGTCAGTATCCCGTGCACCACTCCGTAATTTTCTAACTTCGTCTAGTTCGCCGAACGACTGTCCGCCGATCTAGCCTCTGCTGTAATACCGGATCAATCCGAACGACAGCAGCTTCTCAGTAAAGCTTCGATTCCCCTAAGCGTTGTTCGACTTGATACGACAGACAATCCGCCCCTCCTTGCTACTCCGATTAAGACCCCTATTACAAAAATTGACTGCCACGACGGCGCAGTGATCTGTAAAATCAGCCAGAATTCGTCTCAGCATGGTGTGTCACAGAATTACGATCCAGCATGTCTTGCATCAGTTATTATCTCGCCGTTCATTTGAAACCCTTGCTGATATTTTGATTAGATTTCCATCCATATGACTCTCGTTTACACAAACCTCAAAATATTGAACCCTTTATGTACTCTACTTTGGAAGACGATGTTAGCGAAGGATCGCAAAGCATGGATATCGATAACGAATCCGTATCCGACTGGTCGGCGATTCAAACCCCTGCCTCCGAGCGACGTGACCGGTTGAATAACAACATTTTAAGAGAGCTGTTCCCTGCTGGATCAGTTGGCCTCGTGGCAGGGACTTCAAACGAAATGGACACAGCAGTTGCTGAAGCTGTAAGGCAGGACGCGAGCACTGAAAACACAGCTTATGGTAGCCGTGTTTCAAACACTGAAGTTCCCGATGACATTCCATTCTTTGACCAATCATCGAATTTTCTTTCCTCTGATTCGAATTTGCAAGAGGAGCAACTTCCAGCAAGAGAAAGTACGAAGGACTCCGCTCAAACGCCCGGTGAAAGTTCTCGGAAAACCCCTTTGCAGAATTCTGGTTACAGTAATGATGCGACCGATCGAGCTACAGGCCATCATGAGAGCGATCAACTTACGCAAGAATCCCAATTGACGGTTAAACCTCAATTCGGGAGACCTGAAAATTCATTTGCCAATGGCGATAGTCTCGAGGATACTGAGTCACAATTTATCCCGACACATGCCCATCAAGCTGGGCAGAATACACTTAGGCCTGAAACTAACTCGGAGAACCCCGCAACACTCACTGAAGCGTTGATCAAAGATACCGACGTTGACCTCAGTGAAATTTCATCTAGGGGGACTTTCGAATCTTCGCTGGGGTCTGTTGAGTATTGTAGCAACGTTGAAAGTGATGCAAGAAAAAGTCGCAAACGCAGACGGGCGGTCGCTTCCCAAAATGAAGACGATGACACGGTACGGTACACCGCGATCCTTTCCCCCAGAGCTTTTTCTGATGATGGCCAAACAGGGCCAGTAGCTTACTCTCCCTTGACACCCACCGAGGAAAGCAGAGAAGATCCGGATGCTTGGAGCCTGTTTTCTCAATCCACTTCCAGGCTGACAAGTCCCTATCCTGAGCCATCCGAAGAACCTGGGCAATCCGAGGAATCTGAACAGTCAGAGGAAGCGATCGAGGAAGGTGAAACAAACCAGCCTAATATCTTGGAATCGGTACATGCCCGATTGACTTCGCAACAGTTGATCGAGGCTCAGCGCACCTGCGAACGCCTCCATTTCATCGATCTCGCTGCCTTTTTAGAAAAATACTCCTGTACATGGAAGGTCTCCGGTTTCTGGAGTGGCCCTTCCTGGGATTGCACAGGCTTCTCAAGTCCCGCCCAAAGGCCCCATACTACCAATCTTATGACCTATCTAATGCGCCTGCACAATGAGAATGACATACATGACGTAAAGCTACGTGTTGCTCGATGTTCTTTGTTTTTGTTCTTTGTCCGAGAAATCGAGTGTGAACGTCAACGGGGCACAGCAGAGACTGCTTTGAAAAGAAACGCTATTAGCACACTTTGCAACTCGGGAAACCTGACACCGGTCGAAAAAAGAAAACTTCACAAATCATTCCACAATGAAAAGAAAATCGGTGAGTATTGGTGGTGGTGTGTGTGCTATTTCGGCCCCAGCTTCCTCATTCGATGCAGCAAAGAAGCAGGCAAAAAAATGTGAGTATTCTTTTTTACAGTATAGTACAATCGTTTCTTAGCTAATGGGTATTTAGAAACAATTCCCGATTCTCGCTTGATGCTATGATTGCATACGCCCTGCAGGGGAACTCTCCTGCCACAAAGCCTTATCTTGCCCTTGATGAGGCCATGATCCATTTGTTGATCACAGGCAAGTTCCCCGAGGCATTTTCACGACAAGACGTCAACGTCTGGGGGAAATATCCCCACACAGAATCTGCTACGCTTGAAGCGTGGCGACCTTTCAGTACTGACGTGGTCACTGAGGAGGCTCTCGCAAACCTGAACGAGTGGCAGGCTAACCCCGCAAATCACTTGCTAAAATTCTGACCCAATAATGAATTCCATAGTTCTCTTTTCCGCTGAGCCGTTCCGGCGTAGTCTCACTTGCGTCAATGCTTAAGTCTCGCGATGCTTTGTTTCGTTAATATGCTACAGTATATGCTTCAATATGATGCCATTTCTACACATTGCTCGTCTTCCATGAGTGGCACAGCCACGATGGAATCTATTTCAGTGTCGTCGCTGTTCGTTGCAAAACATGATAATAAAAATACCCCGCCTTGACACCGGCTTACTGTTCGCCTAAAATTCTCCATACCACTCGGTCATAATGACCGGAAACTCCAGCGGCCAGTCGAAAACTTTTAGCGTGACCAAGAAGTCATTGCGGCAGAAAAGAGATCGACGCAAAATGTCCCTAGAAAAAAAGTCGTACGAGTACAGCAACAAATGCGGCGCAGATGTATGCCTAGGCATTCGGATTCGAGAGTCAGGGAAAGTATTCATTTTCTCCGCGGATGCATCAGGATTTTGGTCCGTTCTTGGACCTCATCTGGTAGGCCTCGAGAAACTTTGATCACATCAGTACATGGACTTACTTTGATAGGGTGCTTATTATCCAACACCAATACAGAGAACTGAGAAAATTTTTAAAATAGATAAGAACCTAAATGGGGACAATAGAGACGTGTATGTACTTCTTGTGACATGAAGCATGAATATAGCTTAAGCAAGGCAGCAACAGCTAGAATTCGTCCTTTGTGTCATCCTTGGACTGGAACGGAACAGTGGGGTGCGTCCATTCCTGTTCGCAAGATACGGACGTAGTCTACCCATACTCCCCGGTCTGTCCATACTCCCTAGTCTGCTCACTCTCCCCGGTCTGTCCACACTCCCCGGTCTGTCCATACTCCCCAGTCTGTCCATACTCCCCAGTCTGCTCATACTCCCTAGTCTGCTCACACTCCCCAGTCTGCCCATACTCCCCGGTCTGTCCATACTCCCCAGTCTGCTTATACTTTACGGTCTGGAAGCTCTCGTTGGCCTAAGTCGAGGTAGTCATGTCTTTTCTCATAATCAACTAGACTTGCAAACTTCATGCGTCTTCTCCTCATCACCACATCATTTTTTTGTAAAGCTTGACGATTTGGTCTTACGAGCCCGACACGATCTGCCTACTATCCGGAAAGAAGGTCACGGCGGTGACCTAGCTAGTGTGGCAAACTACCTCAAAATGCTACCTTCAATATTAGTCAGCATCCTGGCCAGTTTGTGTCGACCCGCGCAAAGTTGAGGCAGAATGCACTAACATAGGCCCTCAATCCAGTACTCTCGAAATAGAATCCTCGTAGACAGTTCCAGTCTGAAGATCAAATGAAGACACTTGTACCAGCCTCGCGTTTGGGAGATCTCGGACCCGTCAACAAATCCTTTTTCCCCCGTATAGTCGGATCCGATGCTTGTGCAACAGGCAACTCGATCTGAGGAGGGGGCTAGACAGATGAAGCACAGCAAAGGAGGAAATCTGGCCCGGATCGAGGGTTACTTCTGCATCTGCATCTCGATGGCTGAGGCTAAAAATGGACTGTGGGTCTGGTGGACCCCAGAAAGGTCCAAGAATGCTTCCACTATGATGTGGCCGAGGCTGCATATAATTACGTAATTCTTCGAAGAGAGGGGAAACCGTAGGGATTTGAAACCGTACTTTCTCCACTATAGCTTCTTTTCCCAGCCGGGATCAATGCCTCATCTACACTGTAGACTAGCTGTGCATTTATTGTAATACAGTAATTAATACAGTAATGATGCATGGAATCACCTAGAATGGCCTGGTCGATTTTGCAGGCGAGACCACAGTTGGGTCCGATCATTTTTGCCCGGAAATCAAGGCAGCACTAAAGGTAGAAATATTTTTTGGGACTACAGTCTGGGGGGCCCGAACTACTAGGGGTCACACGTGAGAAAAGGGCCGAGGGGACGACTTCAGCCGCCGTTGAAAGCCCATTTTTTTCTGAGGACTCACTTTTGGACCGCTGTTCACCACCTTGATTGTTACACTTCCATTTCGGAGAAGTAAATGTAGATGTTTTTTGACAAAAGGGCAAATCTTTGAATCGATTAGCGCAATGAAATGACCTTGGTTTTTTTTTAAACAAGTCGCAAAACCGTTGCCGCACATATTTGGTGTCTGCGAATAATCACCGTTTGTCTCCCAATTATGAAGATAACATGTACGAAAGCCACCTTTCAACAAACCGTTTTCAACAAGTCCACAAAAACCAAATTTTCTTTAATCTATATTTACATATATATATATATATATATTTAAAAAAAAACAAGTAGCTTATCCCCTTATTTTTGCGATCAAAGTATTCCAATCTCAGTTGTCCCCAGGGAGCAAAGAAGCGGCCCACGAATTTTTACGACCAAGAGTTAATAATGCCTGAGACCCTTGACTTCGGGACGTTGCAGCCGCCAGACCGCTTACCTCTAACCCGAGTGGCCTCAAGTGCCTACAAAACACCTGAGCACGAACTTACACAGCGCAAGGATATAGGTCATCTTTACATTTCATGAGAAGTCTCTTTCTTCAATATCTCGCTTTTTCCCTGGCCACCTTATGTTTCTTCTGTAATTTAGTCTTGATACAAGCTATGTATGTCTAAAAAATAGTATGAAAGATATCTCTGGGCTGAATGAACCAGCAATTTAGGATTCCCAACTACAGGGGTATTAGCAACCCGATCGGATGGCCAACCTTGGACCATCCTTCCAACCAGACTTTTGTCATATGAGAACAATGTACATGGCTCTAGGGCCATGTAGACTTATCGTGCAAGTCAAAGCGTCCCACAGAGCCAGTAGAGCAAAAATGACTTCTGTAGCAGTTGCCATCAAGGCTGCCCCAGAAAGCTAGAAATAAAAATTACTGCAGTAGGAGGTCATGATGTAGATAGTTTCTGGGTGGGTGCGAGAAATTTTATCTAAGGAAAGTCCGGGGATCATCTCCATTTCGAGCTGATGCTCGAACCGCGTCACACCATTGGCTGGTCTCTGCAAGAAAACTTTCAGCTTTATCCCGTGAAGTCGTGGCTCTCGATCCAGACCGAAGATACTGACTTAATAATCATAAAATATCGTCGTACGATTAGACTCAACCAAGTCCATGTAATCCCAATGAGGTGCCTCATAGCTGAAGAGTGCACTCGGTTGTCTAGTCTATATTGGTACTTTATTATTGGTGGAAAGTACTCCTTGCTCCACTTTGGAGTAGGATCACCCGCACCCGCCCCAACGGAACTATCTATTGCGGAGATGAGAGCTGGATCGGCCTGTAACTCGAGCCAAGGGTCAAATTGGCAACTATGTGCCAAGCGACAGCGCTTCGGGGGAACTATAATCCAAATTGGTTAGCAGATCCATATACCGCCTGCCCTAGCGTAGTTGACACGTTTGTGTACTTTAGCACTAACCCTCAAATATGATCTATTTAAGGACCAACCTTTCATGGTCTCTATTTTATCCCTTAGTACATTTGATAAAGGAATTCCATTTGAGGATACCGTTGAAAATGATTCACGGCAGTGTGTTTTGTTCTGTTTAATTTTATCACTTTATTTCATCAATACTCAAACAAAGAAAAAGGATTGGCCATGAGTCAATCTCAACGCACTCGTACCCAATCACCAGATGTGTTGAAAGTAGAGGAACCGCAATAGATGGTGGCCCCGGGAAAAAAGCATCAGGCTTGGTGCCAAAAAAGATCATTTGTAAAAGTGCGGTTGAATGTTGATATATGGTAGTCCGGTCCAGATGTTAAAAAAACATGTCCACACAGTGCCTCTTCCATCACGATGTATATACTAATTCTGGCGTCACGTCAGATCGCAGCTAAACTGATCTGTCAAACAGACAGCCATCATTGTTCTCAAACATCCCTTTTGAATTGGAAAGTTTGCAAGGCCATGGGAACCGTCTGGGAAGATGGCAGCTTTCGCGAAATACTGTTTGAGGAGACCCATCCTTGTCACCACACGTTGCTCTGGTAGTATTGCTCAGCACATGTATGATTTCGATAAAAACGATGATTGCTAAAAGACGCAGTTTTCGTCAATATCTCGACGTCATGTGTGACTTGCGCTGGGTTCCTAGTAACCAAGATGTCCTTCGTGCAAGCTCTAAAACGCCAAGAGCATCTACACCGAATCCGGGACCCCTCAATCTTCAAATGATGGACTTGAGCGGAATATGGCAGCAAAGGTTAATTCATTGTTTTGAAAATTCGCCTTACATGCTCTTTTTGGTAGCGCTCCCCCAGTATGATCAGTATCATATTCAACATCCACAAAATGTGCGTTTTACTCTTTCAGGCGCTGAAAGATTATTTCTGACCTGGCCAGAACTATTTACGAGAAGCGATGGCACTTTTTGACTCTTTGGTAAATGTCGAGAGTTTCAGAAAAAAACCAATCATATTGTTTTTTAACAAATTCGACAAATTTGCTGACAAATACATATGTTTTGGTCCAAACACTTACTGCTCTCACTTTTCTCCCTTTCCCACTAGGTAATTATATGAAATATGCTTGTTTATAGGTTTTAAGGGTGGTTTCTACCGGTCGCATTAGTGTTTGAGGCCTATAGAAGTGAAGGTAGAAGGTGGTTATAGAAAGTGGACTGTAGAGTGCTGAAAATATATATCTGTGTTATTTACAGACCCAGCCCGTGTAAAGCCTAGCGAACTAGGAGACGGTACAGTTGCGAGTACGGCTTGAAGGCACGACCGTGGTAAGTATGCTGATACCAGACCAGCTCACAGTTACCAGTTAGCAACGCGTAATGCCTCTGTTGCATATCGTTGGTGTCTCACCATCCAATTCAACATTTAGTGTTGCATTTTGCTTTATGCAGAATGAGCAGGAAGAGAGCTATATCTGGGCTTTGAAGTCCTTTTTTTCATTTCTTGACCCTCTCCCCTTTAATCCAGCTCTCTGTACTGACCGAGATCTTGCTTTATTAGGCGCAATCAATGCGGTGTGTCCAAAACATCCCCACTTACTTTGTATATGGCATATCAATAAGAATGTGACGTCGAATACGAAGCGGCATTTTACGACGAATAGCGAGTATCAACAATTTTTACAATCATGGAACCGGCTCATCTATTCCAGTACAGAAGAGGATTACAATACAGGGTTATCAGAATTTGAGAAGCGATACCAAGCCTCCCCTTCCCTTCGGTATGTTAAGGAAACATGGCTAATCCGTAAAGAAAAATTCATAGTTGCATGGACACAACAATATCTACACCTGGGTAATTCTGCGACTTCCCGCGTTGAAGGCTCACATGCCTTTTTAAAAAAGCATATCGGTGCTTCAACAGGGGATATGTTGATTGTATTTGAAAGGATTTCACAAGCTTTGCAAGCCCAACATACTACACTTCAACATGATTTCGCAAGAGATCAAATTGAGAGACCAGTAGTATCGCTGCATCCGTTTTATACTAATATCGCGACGAGGACCTCTCGATATTCGATACGACTGATCAGTGAGCAGGTTACGAAGGCTAAAAGAGCCACGAAAATAGCTCCTTTACCTCCTTGTACCAATACATTCACAAGGACCATGGGTCTTCCTTGTGCACATCGGATTGCTACTTTATTGGGGGCCAATAAGGCTGTCCCACTGACTGATATCCACCCATTCTGGCGAACTGGCCTTTCTGAAATGGAACCGGAATATCTTCCACTCTTAGAGCCTTTGATTCCTTTGCCAAAGCCTAAGAAACGGAAGTGGGATCAATTGGAGCAGAACGACGACGGTGAAGCCCTCAAAAGGCAGAGGAGGGCACCTTTCAAATGCACTGCATGCGGTGAAGTTGGGCATACACGACGGTCTTGTAAATAATGGGAAGAATAACAGTATTTCAAATACAATCACATGATCAATTTCCTTACCTAATCACGAATATTACAAAACTAGGGGTGGCCCGAGTAAAGTCGGGGGTGTCCCTATCAATTTCCCAAATGGAGGGGTGCTGACGTAATTTGGGCACCCGGGTGCCTATGTACCAGTCGCCAGCCTTGCGGGCATCTTCATGTGTCATCATCGCCATAGCCACGAGCTTTGCATCATTGTGTGGCATGACGAGATGAAGATGCTCGGGTTTGGAGTGAATGAAGGGAAACCAGAGTTTGTGATGCAAGATAGCAGCTCTTAGTCCAATGGAAAACTCCTACCCTATATATGTCTTTTCTGTCCTTTTTCTCTTTTTCCTGTTACCGCCCACTTTTGAAGGTGCCTTGAGAAGCCGAGCGATGTAGGGTGCGGTACGGCTTTCCTTGCTCGCGGCTACTTGTTCCGGAGTGCCTGTAACGGCGACCCGACCGCCATTTTGGCCTGCACCAGGCCCCATATCGATGACCCAGTCAGCGCAGGCAATGACACACATGTCATGTTCAACCACCACAACGCTGGAACCTGAATTCACCAGCCGGTTGAGTTGCAGCAACAGCATCTCTACATCAGCAGGATGCAACCCCGTTGTGGGTTCATCCAGGACATAGAGGGTGTTGGCACGGCCGATGCGGCCAAGCTCCGTCGCCAACTTGATACGTTGAGCCTCACCACCAGACAGCTCGGTGGCAGATTGGCCAAGGCGTAGGTAACCCAAGCCCACATCGCGCAGTGCTGATAGAGGCCTGACAATACTCGGCTCGTCGATGAAAAACTCGTGGGCTGCATCAACCGTGAGGTTCAGAATGTCGGCAATATGGTGCTGGCGATATTTGACTTGGAGGGTTTTTGGGCTGTAGCGCAAGCCCTTGCAAGCTGAGCACGGCGCATAAACACTGGGCAAAAACAACAGTTCCACCATCACCGAGCCCTCCCCTTGGCACACTTCACAGCGCCCTTTGGCGACGTTGAACGAAAACTGGCCGGCATCCATGCGGCTTGCGCGCGCCTTGGGCGTCTTTGCAAACAATTTACGCACTGGATCGAAGAGCCCCGTGTAGGTGGCGAGGTTCGAGCGTGGGGTGCGGCCAATGGGCTTTTGATCAACACAAACAACCCGCTTCACATGTTCCATTCCAGAGGCTATATGACCGCCGAGAGTTGCTGTAGGCACATGCTCTAGATCCCCCTGGTCGTCCTCTTCGACACTGGGAGCTTGACCAAGAGCCTGCAATACTAGTTCCACAAGGGTCTGACTGATGAGTGTCGATTTGCCGGAACCCGACACACCCGTAACACATAGAAGAACACCCATGGGAATGTCAACGTCTAAACTCTGCAGATTGTTGCGTGTGATAGCACGTAACTTGAGCCACGCTGCAGGTTGCCGCCGGGACCTGCTCACGGAGACTTTATGGCCAAACACATAACGCCGCGTCTGGGATGCCTCGACATTATCGAGACCTGATGGTGGCCCTGAATACAGTACCTGTCCGCCAAGAGTCCCAGCCTTGGGACCCACATCAACAATCCAATCTGCATGATCGATTACGTCAACCTCGTGCTCGACAACGAACAAAGAGTTCCCGGCTTCCTTCAGGCCATCCAGCGCACGGAGTAGAGCTTCTGTGTCTGAGGGATGCAAGCCTGCTGATGGTTCGTCAAGGACGTAGACAACACCGAATAAGTTCGACCGTAGCTGCGTAGCCAGGCGCAAACGCTGTAGCTCGCCGGGCGAGAGAGTAGGAGTGCTGCGCTCGAGTGACAAATAGCCCAGACCCAAGTCGAGCAAGACATCGAGGCGGCCCACAAGGTCCTCGGCAATGCGTAGGATGACGAGTGCATGTTCGGCGGGAATGTCGAGCTGCTCATTGATTTTGGGATTGGGCTTGGCAAATGGCACAAATGTGTTGCGTAGATCTGCTAATGACAGCGTCTGCATCTCGGCAATGTCACGCCCGTCAAACGTGACCGACAACGACTCTGGACGCAACCGCTTACCGCTACAAGCAGTGCACTCTCCGTTCACCATATAACGGGAGACACGCTTTTTCATGACCGCACTCTGCGTCTGTGCGAAGGTCGTCAGTACATATTTGCGGGCGCTGGAGAAATTGCCAAGATAACTTGGATCTTCTTTCTTCTTAATTGCGCGTCGAACTTCAACGGCGTCAAGTCCAGCGTATACAGGGACGACCGGAGTCTCATCTGTAAAGAGAATCCACTGCCGTGTTTCCTCGGGCAACTTGTGCCACGGAACATCGACGTCGTGGCCCAGTGTGACCAGCATATCGCGCAGGTTCTGTCCATGCCAAGCAGGCGGCCAGGCCGCAACAGCTCGCTCTCGGATGGTTAGGGACGGATCTGGCACCATCGATTGCTCAGTTACAGTATACGCTCGGCCCAGTCCGTGGCAGCCAGGACATGCGCCCTCGGGCGTATTCGGCGAGAAGGCCTCCGCAGGAAGAAGTTCTTGTCCTTTGGGGTAGGTGCCGGCCCGCGAGTAAAGCATGCGTAACAAATTGGCGATCGTGGTTACACTACCAATGGAGGAGCGTGTGGTCGGTGCACCGCGCTGCTGCTGCAATGCCACGGCCGGAGGTAGTCCCTCGACCAAATCGACCTCAGGCACCGCCATTTGGTTGAAAAGCCGCCGGGCATAAGGGGAGACAGACTCTAGGTAACGCCGCTGCGCCTCCGCATACAGCGTCCCGAAGGCCAGAGAGGACTTGCCAGAGCCAGAGACGCCGGTGAACACCACGAGCTTGTTCCGAGGGATGTCGACATCCACATTCTTCAAATTATTCTCTCGGGCGCCTCGAACGCGCACCACATCGGGTATATGACCATGCGGCACCGGAGACTTGGGATGCATCGCGCGTTAGGCCCCGCCAGGCTGCTGTTGTTGTTGCTGTTGTGTATGTGGCTCTGAATTGTTGTTGACACAATGAGCAGGGTGTCGGACCAGCAGCAGCATGGAGCACGGAATCGGGGAAACTATAGATCCGCATGTATTAGTCATCACGCCCACTTAAATTGCCAAATAGGGGCATTATAGCAATTCAGACTTATTAAACTCCAATTGGTGCAATGGCATGCTTAACTAAGCTCTAACTCCGATAGTTATGAGCCCGGATCGCTAGTAAAAGGGTTATACTCGTCAATTGAATTCAATTAGAGCTATACGCAGGTTTATTGCGGTCGCTACCGGCCTGACGACTGCCCTTTACCCCTGAATTACCGAACTATCAATCGAAAACGACTGCACAACAGAAGCAAGCAACATGGAGTCGACCGCTGTCTCCGCCATGAAGGGCGATAAACTGAAAGAGCCAATGCAATGGAGGAATTGTTTTGCTCGAATCAAGATATATGCACGCCAGAAAAGGGTATGGGACCTTGTCAACCCCCATATCGAAGAAGAGTATCTCGAGCAACCGATCCGCAAGCCTAGAAGGCCCCAATACCCTGAAGAAGGGAACGAGACTATGAAACGAGAGTGAAGAGATCGTATGGATATCTATAAGCTCGATCTAGCCGATTGGGAGCAACAGAACAAGAGCCTAGATGCCGTCAACGAATGGATCATAATCAATTTGGACCCGATTCATCATACCTCTATGCTCAACTACCAGACCCCGTTTGAACGCCTAGTGTATCTCTATACTCGATTCGGCAGACCAACAGCAGCCGAGGAAGACATCCGCGCACAATGGAAGCGAGTATCAGCTTCACCACCAAAGAGAGGCGTGGATATAGATCAGTGGATCAACGAGTGAGGCACTTGGACCCTAGGATCTGGGTCACGGACAGTGCCACCGGTTCCCATACCAGAAAGGCATCGTTTGCGTGATAATAAGTCTCGAGGAGAGTACGGAAGCTCGAATGCGATAGTTGGCTCATGTTCTCACGCCAGGGGGCCACCATAGGGGACTGTTCCAGGCGTTGAACGTGAACGAGCTCCGCTTTGTTCCTTCGATGGCGGCCAAGAAAAACCTTCTGGGTTTGGAAAATCTCAATGATCGCTTCATGGGTCCGCCATGGATCTTCGCGGACGTCTCGAATCATCACAGCCAGATTTTCATTTGTCGACAGCTGGGCAGAGGGGTCTAAGACGGGCTTCGCTGCTACTGTGGCGGGCTCAGGCTCAGAGGGTGGCGAAGGGAAAAGAGCTGGTAAATGGTTTGTATTGGCTGTTTCTCCCAGCCACACAGTGCGCGGCCGATGCTTGGGTCGTCTGGAGTGTATTGCTGGCAGTTAACGTGGCTGGGAGTAGTGAAAATGGTTGCTCTTGTACTCCACAAGCACAAGACTTCAACCGCTAGAAGTACCTGTATTATCAGTCCAGTGGTGGGAAGGATGACGCCACTGGTGGCATGCCTCATCCAATTTGGAGGTTTCGTCCATCAACATCAAATTCCATACCCGTAGGCATGTCGGTCCCTTAAACAACACGTTCTTACTATCCCGGCAACCGGTGACCCGCCAGAGTCGGGAATTGCGGACAAGTTGGCTAAATGGATAAACATGACCGTAGGCTCATGGCCGCTTTCATCGTCAAACGCCAATCCCGAACGACGGACACTAATGCACTTCCACACTGCCGAAGACCCATGTCGTGCTGCTTTCCAGCTCACATGAAGTCTCCTCAGGGCACCAGCACTTTGACCTATTCGGATTGTTGCGCCTGTCTGACGTTGTCGGGATTCACAACCCTGAAGATCTCTTGGAATTGAGATACGCTCCCGGCTGGCGACTTTCATTGCAGACTGGTCCCCCAGAAGCAAGCGATCCCTATGTCTTATGGACCTCTATCTCCACTATACAGCCATGGGACACCTTGTTATTCCACGATTAAGTGTATGCCCCCGTATTCTAACATGAATTTAATTGATCGCCATACCATTAGTCGAATAATTGGAACCCTTGTCACCGTGAAGTGTCTATGTGGAAGGACCATGCTAGCCAACAGAGTCAAGAACAGAGTTTGAGAGACTGTAAGAGAACACTGAGTGAAACCAATGTCGTTTCGTTTCGTTTCGTAGGGTTTCGCGATCAGACATCGAAGTTTGTCTAAGTATCAAGTTTAAGCGATAGAGGGAATGCAGCAACACAGAAGGTGGATGGATAAATCTAGCCACATAAGACAAATCTATTTGACATGAAACTCAACATATTGACCAGAAACATCCGGCATACATACCATTCAAGGGGGAATACCAACTGTGAATCACGCTACCGCCCCAGCTATTATTCCGTCATAAGTATGGGGGAATTTGTATGTTGTAAGGAGGTTGAGAAATTCCAGAGCATCATTTTGCGACTCCTTTAAACCATAGAATGATGCCCTCGGCCTTCCTTTGTTATCCCAGAGTCGTAGGAAAGTGCAACCGTCTGTGTGGTAAAATTGCACTTCCCAACAAGCTTTGTATCCATCGGTTTCAATGGACTGAGAGCTACCCATGAAAAGCGTTAGGCGATAGAGAAGAAGCGAGGACGTTATATGGTACAAAAAGCCATATTCTCGTAATGAACTTTCGAAATGTTCCAGTAACTGGTGTTGTTCGGATTTTTGAGCATCCTCCAATTCAAACTCCTGCGTAGACGGGTTCCACCAAAGACTTTCGTCTCCCCATTTCACACACTCCCCCTGCCGTCTTCGAGCCAATCCCTTTCGATCGGGCCTCACGAAGCTCCATTTGTTTTTCAATTTTTCTTGTAGCTTATCGGTAGCTTCTAACTCATCCTCGTCTAACCGGTCACCCTCGTGGTAATTCTGAAGCACCATGAGATTGATCCGAGGGAATGATCTTAGGCTTCGAAATTTTGTTTGAAGTAGATCATTTGATCTAATTCCGGAGGACGTTGAAAGTCCTCAAATGGGCTGACTGTGCACGCAGTTCGATCATCCCGACGATTCACTCTGGCCTCAGCTAAGGTCTTGGCTGACATCCTAAGAATGGGTGTTGAAGAGGAGTCCGTGTCGGATGAGTAAACTTGACAAATGATGGACTTTTCGAATTCGACAATCGATAATTTAGGATGTAGGGGAAGGCCAGCGAACTTTTCTCTAATTGAACTCTTTCTGAGTGCCGAGGAAAAGGGAGAGGTAGAGAGAGAAGGGAAATGTTCCAAGCTCAAAGGGTGGTGGGAAAGGCAAGGGATAAGAGAAGGGTGGTCCTTATATATGCTTTTAGGCTACTAAAAATAGATAGGAATAGGGTGAGATCATTGTTGTGATATGAGGCTGGTGCAGATCAGGAACCAAGCCGAACCATCGGAATTAGTTCCAAAGTATCTATACGAAGAACCAAGTTGATTGGAAATCAACTTGATCTTCTCGTTGTATATATAGCCTCATGTTTCCCTCTGAGATAGAAGAACAATTCATACCTCTGAACTACAACAGGTTATGACCCCGGAAGCAAAATCTCGGGTGCCGTCTCAACTCATCTGAGAATCATCTTGCCTATCTTGATTATATATCTACCCCGCTTTACAATCATCACTATGTCGGCTCTGGTACATGACTCGCCCGACCGAGCCGTCACGGCCATCGAGCCTCTTACAGGAAGCGACAATTACGCGACCTGGAAACGTCTTATGACCTCTTACCTTAAAGCGAGGCAGGTCTGGGATGTCGTATCAGGCGACCTTCAGCGTCCTGACTGTCTGTTTAAGTACGCCAAGCCTATCACGGCAGACATCCACCCCTTGGTGGAACCGCACCTCGCTGGGGCGGTGAGACAGCGCGCCATTGAAGCGCGCCTCGAAGTGGAGGTCCAGGCATTCGAGCGCCACCGTGAATGGTCGCGCCGCGAAGCTGAGGCCTACCACACCATTTTCCGGTATCTGTCCCCCCACATTAGCATTCATGTCGCGGGACTGGAGACGTCTCGCGACCTCTGGAATGAACTCGAAGAACGGTACCGGCGAATGGAACTGGCCACGTTCTGCGAGTTGTTTGCGCAGCTTCGTGAAACCACTGGCGAGCGCTGCGGCAGTGCCCGCGAATTTGTCGATCGGGTACGGTTGCTCGTACATCGATTGAATGCCATCGTGCCCGGTTCCATTGGCGATCGAACGCACATTGCGATCTTACTGACGCAGATCGGACCGGAATACATTCTAGTTGTGGATGCCATCCAGAATGACAAGGATCCGGTGAATCCGACCACGATCGGAAACCGTCTGTCGAATGCTGAGCAGACGGTTCGGAGAAAAGAAGCTCCAACACCCTTGCAGGCAGCATCTGGCCCGTCAATTAATACGGTGCAGCAGACTGCCAAGAAATGTAACTATTGTAAGA
>HG814451.1:0-15933 GCA_000576735.1 Penicillium fuscoglaucum FM041
ATAGGATACTACCGGTATTTCTATCTAGTTACTATCTATACTAATACTAGAAATTAGCCCGAATAGTAAAGGCTTTCTTTATATACTAACACTTAAAGGTTAAGACGAGTAATATTAGTTATTTTATCTAAGCTAATATCCGATTACCTTCTTTACCTATTAATATATTTAGGAAGCTAATACCTTATCTAATATAATATACTTATATATACTTAAACTTATATATACTTAAATAACTCAAGGTTATAATAAGTAGTCTTATTAGCCGTATTTACTAGCATCTTTAGTTCACCCTTATCCTAATTACTCGAAGAGTTTGCTCTAATTAGTCAGTATATAGTAAGATTAACTAGGCAGTTAAGACTTATATATAAAAGCTCCTTTAGTAAATAGCAGCTTTTTAACTTCTTAGATAGACCTTTAGCTTCGGCACTCTATAGATAGTATAAAGGATTCTTTATAATTAGCTTTTTTATAACCTCAGCTAAAGCAAATAGCTTTAGAGTTATTATATCTATCTTAGCTATATTAATTTAGTAGCTATACTCTACTCCTACTATAATATAGACTACTATTAGTAAACTATACTTATATAGCCTATTAGCTATACTTAGTTTCCCTACTTACCGATCCTAATCCTACCGGACTCTATAAGTAATATAGTATTAGTACTTAAGACAGTAAGAGCTCTCCTATAACTATATAGATATTAAATTCCTTCAAGGATCTATTAGATATAAGCACTACTTTCTTATATTAGATACTAAGACTAGTACTTACCGGCTGAATAATTACAATAACCTTACCCTTAGTAATAGTATATCTTAATATAAGGATCTAACTTACCGAGAGCTCTACTAACTCCTAGACTAAAAATATCTAATCCTTCTAATAGTAGTATCTTAGTAGACCTAGAAAGCTAGAATAAGAGAATTAACTCCTAGTTTCTAATAGTAACTTAATAGATAAAAACTACTATTTTAGAAGATAGATATTAACTAGAGCCACTTTATTATTTCTATACTAGACTAAGAAGATAGACTATCCTTAAGAAATCACTATAATTGTCTTATATATTAGCTATAGGTTTTAGAAAACCGGCTAAAGATTCTAAGCTTAGTCTTAATCCTTTAGCCGCGCTAGTTTAGGATAAACTAGAGTAGAAGTAGTTACCGCTAGGTTAGACTAGGGCCTAAAAGATAGTATAGATAGATAGATTGGTTTTTTTAAAGTAGCCTAATCGGGTATTCTATTATATTATATAGTAGAAGGTCTAGATAGCTAATACTAAATAGAATCTATCTTAGGAGTATATTAAGTATAAAAAGATAACTTTGATTTAGCAATACTAGGAACCCTAAATAGAGGGAAATATTATAGAGTGGTTAAAGTATCTACCCTATTTAATATTAATAGAGCCGTAAAGATAACTATTATCTTATAGAACTAGATTAATACTAATCTATTAAAGCCGAGTATAGGCTGTTATATAGGTATCTAATAATATCAGTAATTAAGCATTAAAAGTTAATATTATATAAACGGTTATCGCGGTAGAAATTAGCCCTACCCCATAAAAATATACGGGTTTAATATTTATATATCCTAGAATTAGAATAAGATAAAATACTATTTGTCTTTACTTAGAAATAATAATATATATCACCTAGATAAATCCTATAATATCGAATAAAATAGTCTTATATATTTATTAGCTACCTCTTATTTATCTAAAATCTACTCCTATAGCCGGAAGCAATTAGGAACCCGTTTCTATTAAGCTAATCGATAAATAACAGATAAGCTTAAAAGAATAGAGACCGGAAAACGGTTTAAATGCTAGATAGGCCAAGGCGATCGAAGCTATAAGGATACTGTTAGAATAATTAACCTTCCTATTATATATATGACTTTAAGAGGCGTTTTTATAGTCGACTTACTAGTAATATCTCTAGCTATTAAAGAGGAAAGAAGAGTACTAAAAGATCTATAATATTAACTGTATCTGTAATTAGTGAATAGACTATAGGAATAAAGGGTGATAAGTTACGTACTATATCGGGTAAGAGGTATTATTCCTAGGCAACTAATAGGTAAGCTAGCCGTTTATATACGCTAAATAAACTACCCTCTTATATATATTATATTATAGTATAATAGGATTATTGCTATCTTCCTTAAAATAGATCGGATATACCTTACTATCTAGATAGGACCTTTAGTCGAAGCTATAAATCTAGATATAGTATAGCCTACCGTACTTATTATTAATAGATAGGATAGCTAGATCGTTCGGTAAAATATCCTAAGACACCCGATCTATTATAAGTATATCTAATATAACTTTACGACTAGAAGACTAAGATACCTCTAATTATATAGGGGCAGGAAGTCTTAGAAAGGTGATCTTCTTAATATCCTATATTAGAGGAGAGAGTGTATGTAGCTTAGAGGAAATTCCGGCTAATTCCTTTTCTATATTATTAACCTTTTTAGCTATAGATAGCGAGAAAAGATAGCGCGGAGATATCTATATATAGACTTGGTTATATATAGCTACGTTAAACTACTGCTATTTAATATTGTTTTGTTAATATTCTTAATACTATCTCTTATAGAGGAAAAAGAAGATAATATTATCTAGCTAAGAGTTAAGTATAGAAAGATTGAATAGGCTCTATATAAGGTTATTTAGCTTATACCGACCTTCTTTTAGGGTCTCTTTCTTTATAGTAAGCTTATAAGCATTTCCTTTCTAGGTAATATTATAGTAGGACTTATCCTCCTTAAGAGGCCCTATCTAATAGACAACTAAAAGGTCCTAAAGCTACTAAGAGTCTGATATCTTAAGCGCAGAATATATATAAAAGAGAAGGATTTAGGCAAATCTAAAATATAATAATTATAGCGGTAGAAAGTTAAACTATTATAAAGATCTAATTAAGTATATATAGTAATCATTTTCTTTTAATCGTAATTATAATATATATTAGCTATATAGAATGTAATAATAATTCCTAACTCCTAGGGTAGATAGTTATACTCCTAGGAGTACTTAGGCTTCTAGGGGCTAAATAAGAGTTCCTAGGAGTCATCTAGTGTACCCTAGGAGCTAGTATCATCTATAGCATTCACTAATAGCTATGAAGGCTCTATATCTCTTTTAGAAAGGTACTTAAATCATCTAAGCTAGTCATATATAAGACTTTACTATACCCTCGAAGCACTTTATAAAAGCAAAATTCTTATATAACTAAAGATATATATCTTTTAGCCATTTACTCTACTTTAAAAATTTTACTTTAAGTTAAATCACAGTTATTATTATATCTATAGTAGATACTCTTTTTATTACTACAAACATAGACTAGAGCTCTAACTATATATAATCAATATTTGATTAAATTATCGGCGATCCTACTTACTGTTTAGAGTATATATAAATTAAAGAGAATAGAATTTATTACCGAAATACCGTATCGAAAGATTTAAGGAGAAATAGAGCAATATATCTTAAGATATTTTAAGAGCTTCTTATCGGCAATTCATCTATATTAAGACTCTTAAAGGTAGTAAGTTATATACTATATATAGAATATAGATATTATTCCTCTAGGGCTAGGAAGTATACCTAATAATAGATATATTTGCTTTACACTTAAGCTAATTAAGTTAAGAGAACCATACTAATTTAGTAATATAACTATAACCATGATCTATTAGTATATTACTAGCTAACTAATATATCCTATAGTATTAGTAGAACCGAATGCCTTCTATCAGCGCCTCTTTCTTATTATATAACCTATAATAAGTTTTTATAGGCAGTAAAATAGAGGCAGAAACCTCTTAATAAAGGATATATATAATATACTCTTTATATAGCTAGAAATACTAGAGATTGTTATATCAAGGTCTTAGTCAATTATTCGTAAACAAATAGGCCTTATCTAAACCGTTCGGCCTAATAATAGCTATTACCGCTTAACTATAGTCAAAATAATATCCTCTTCCTTACTACCTCTTATATTACCCTTTTAACTAGATTTCCCCTTATATAGTAATAACTAAGCTTATTAGCTAGCTTATTAATAGTGCTAGCCCTACTACCTTCCCTAGAATAGTATTTGCCTATATCTATTTAGTATAAATATATATTCAATCTTACTAGAGTATATACTAAACTCGGAGTTGCCTGTATGTGTATATACTTCCTAGGGTCTATCACTAAGTAACAACTCTAGTGATAGAGCTATAGACCGCTAAACACAGTCCTATTTAAATATAGCCTTAAGGGTATTAGAAGTAGGCTTAATTCATAAACTAGTTTTAGTAGGCTTAGGAGAATCTTCCCCTAGAATAAGCTAAAGATCTCATATTAGCTTCTAGGCAAGACAAAAATCCATATTATCTTAAATTAAAATAGCTTTATAGATTTTTTAAAAAAGTACTATAAAATAAGGAAGTAATAGTATATATCTAAATAGGGATATATATATATAGAAATAAACCCAATTAAAATACTGCTAATACTGTTAATAGTAGAAGATTAAAACAGATCCTATATATATATAACTATTAACAATATAAGACTTACTATTTATAGCCTTAATCAAGTTAGCAAACGGATATTAATATATAGGAAATAGGAACCATACATATTTATACCATTATTTAGCATCGAGTTAGCTACTTTATTCTATAGCCTTTAAGCTATCAATTTCTAAGTCACCGACATTTCTATTACTAGTATCTAACTCTTATATTTCTAATTGCTTTAATAATATATCAAGAATTATATATATTAACTCTAGCTTATAACTGGGTTCCTTAGTACCGCGCTCCTTTAAAAGATAATCTATTACGCCTCCTATCTTCTAAGTAAGTTTATAGAAGATATTTACTAATCTAGATATATAGTTCCTATCCTTAATTATATATTTTAGGGTAGCCTATATATCATCTAGTATTTATTTAAGCTTAGTCTAGGCTCTTTCTACTCGGACGGCTTAAATATCTAACCTAGTAAGGATACAAAGATACTCCTATTCTTAGATTAGATAGGCTTCTAAAGAATCCTATAAACCTACCAAGGAATCTATATTATAGAAAAGATAAAGACTAAGTTATTAATAGTAAGCAGCTTAATATAAGCAGTAGCTTAATATTTCTATATCAAAAAAGGATATTTTACTAGTATTTATAGCTTTATATCTATAGTCATCCTCTAACTAGCGTCTTCTTAGGTTCCTAATAGACGTTCCTTTTTACAGGCTTTTAATAGGCTATATAAGCTTGTTTCTAGTCATATACAGTTATATAAGTATAGAAACTACCTTTAAGTCTAACCCTCTATAATATAACTAGCCAAACTTTAAATCACCTAAGAAAATCTATTAGGTCTATATATTAATAATAATAGACTAGGACAAGCCATACTAATTTTCTTAATACCTATTAGTTCTTAGGGCGCCCTACCCTAAAAGGGCCTTCTAAAGATATTTATCATAAATTAGAACTTCGGTATCGAAGCTTATAAGGATAGACTCTCTATTTAAAGGGCAAAATACAGTCTTAATTCTAAGAAAAGAGTAAAGAGAGAAAATAGAAGGAGAAAATCTAAGAGCGCCGCCTAGGAAAAGTCGACCGAGCCGGTATTATATAGGACAGAATCTAGATATACTAGTTAGTCTAGGCTAAATCGCGTACTATACCCTAGTATACGCCTTCTAATTATAGATTAATAGAAATTATACTATAGGATTAAATTTACTAGTAGTCTATAATATTTTTTCGATTTCTAGTTAAAATACTATTAAATCGCGATCAACTCTAAAGATAGAGTACCCTATAAGCCTCTATATATCAGAGGTAATATTATTCGGCCTCCCTAAATAGTCTCTAAAATGATTTTATAGT
This sequence comes from Penicillium fuscoglaucum FM041, assembly GCA_000576735.1. Classification (NCBI taxonomy): domain Eukaryota; kingdom Fungi; phylum Ascomycota; class Eurotiomycetes; order Eurotiales; family Aspergillaceae; genus Penicillium; species Penicillium fuscoglaucum. The sequence goes on from HG814451.1 coordinate 5,920, forward strand.
TTAACATCTTAAGCATAGACTAGTATATAGTCTATATACTCTATATTACTATAAATACTTATATTATATATTATACTATAGACCTTCTCTAGTAATTAGCTGTGATAAGTATAAGCCAGAGTATGGTTACTCTTTCTAGGCCAAATAGATCTATGAGATCACGATCAATCCTATTTAGAAGACAAAATTACCACTATTCTTTTAATTATTAATAGAACTCTATCCCCTATACTAACTAAATGGTCTATAAAACGTGGGATAGGTCAAGGTAAATAAACGGATAGCGAGAGCCGGATACAGGGCGAAATTATACAGGCCAGACAAAAGCAGGATCACTAGTGACAGAACATCACAACCGTTGAGGAGCCTAATGGTTAATTAATGGTAAACAGGAAGTAGGGAGCTAAAGTCAGAGAAGAAAATGGTCAATAGCCGGCCACTAGAATATAACCATATCCATGATACTATATAGATAACTGTTTATTATAGGCCTATCATCTCTAGTCAGGCTAGTAAATAGATTTTCTCCCTAATCTAGTAACCTTATAATATTACGGTCTATATAAATTAGTAGTAAACCTACTTATTTTGCTATGATCTAGATCCTAGCTAGTACTACTAGAGACCTTTAAAAGCTTATATTACCCACCTAAACTAATAAGTCTAGAGCAAAAAACTGTTTCTTCTTATAAAAGCCTCTAATATTATAACCACTTTTAAAGGCTTAACATTTAATATACCTTCCCATAGATTGGTAGTCTAAGCCCCTACTAGAGCTAGCTAGAGTATTCCCAAGTTAAATATTATCCCTAAACACATTTAGCGGACTACTATCACTAGACCTAATACTACCCCTCTATTAGGTACTTAAGATATATACCTATAGCTACTATTAGTATATCCTATTATTACTATCCTATAAATATAAGTATACTTAGAGCTAATATAGAATCTAGTCTCTCTTACCTATAGCTAAGACCTAGAAATAAAAATATTAGAAAATTGTTTATCGACTATGCTTATAGGTTTTCAAAGACACTAATAGAAAGCGGGATAAGTTAATACTTTCTATCTAGCAACTAAAGGCCGATAATACCTAAGCCGTAATAAAGATCTGCTAGCTAAGTATCGAAAAAGATTAGTCTCTAGTTAAAGTCTAGGTATTTAAGATATAAATATAGAATTTAAAATAGCAATTAGAGACTATACAGTTTAGTAGTATAGCAAGTAATGACTTATTATCTTAGCTAATGTAGATAAGTACCGATTTTATGATTATATAGACTAAACTTTCTAGTAGAATAGAAGTAAAGAAGAATAAACGCTTAGCCGTAACCCTACCTACTTCTAATATATTTTAAGGGAACTAGTAAGCCTAGAATAGATATCTTAGAATGCTTAATACCAACTCACTTCTAGGTTATTTACTACTAAGTACCCTTCTATTAATTAATCAATAAATACTAGCCTAAGCTAACTAATAAGCTAACTAAGAAGCTAACTAATATATATTACCCTTCTAAAGATAGGCGTGGTATAGAGAAGGAGATAGATCGCTTTATAGAGAAAGCTATACTATTATAGTGATCTTACAGGCTTATTTATCTAGCTAATATAAAATAGATATATATATAGCTTTAGGATAGTATATAATATAATTTATATAGCTTCATAGATATCTATCTTATAAATAAAGGACTTAGAGAATATCGTTATAAGATCTAAAGTTAGATAGATTATACCATAGAATTTAAGTAGCGCGAATAAATTATAGCTACTAGAAAAACCCTAATATTAGTATAATACCCTTAGGGCAAAAAGAAAATAATATAGATATATATTTAATTTCTATACTCTTATAGCTCTAACCCTTTTATATAGAGCTTAGTAATCACTTCGATTAGCCTTTTATAGATATCTTAGCATAATCTTAGTATAGCTAGGCCTAGCATTTTTAGAGGTAATTTCGAAAGAGGGCTAGTAGTGATTTATAGATCCCATTTATAGATATATTTTTATCTTATATCTACGGTTAGGCAACACCTTAATTGTCTTCTATACTTCCTAGACCTTATCCTTTCCTTTTATACGTTTTTCCCCCGCTATAATAGAGAAATAATACTAATAGCCCTATTATCTAGAGATTATTTTATATAACCTATATTTCTTTATAGTAATATCTATAGATAACCTACTTATAGATATAAGAATATAATAGTACTAGGGGAACGAATAATATCTATAAGATTTAATTAGATTAATATATAATATATTACATATTCCTCTATAATATAATAGCTAGTAATTTAGACCAGATTTAGTCTAGTACTTAGCTATACGCTAAAATATCCGATCAAAACCAGACTATAGCACGACCTATATCGGCACAAATTATAAGCTTTCTTTCCTCTTATATATATATAGCATATAGTCTATAAGTCACGATCCTCTTAATCTACCGCTATTATATTAACCTTACATTATTTATCTAGCTTTTAGGCGTTACTAGTAACCATAAACCAGGAGTTATTATACTAGCTATTATACTAATTATTTTAGTATCTAGTCCTACCACCTAGATAAGGACTAATATATAAATCTTAGTATAAGCTATATAGAAGATATTAATTATTACTATATTAACTACTTCTTATAACTAAAAGTAGAGTAGATATAGTTAATTATATATTCTCCCTTAAAGAATCTAGATATTTTAATAGTAGCGAAATTAGCTATAAATAGAGCTTATTCTACTAGCCGGAATAAAGAGGTTAAAGATCACGACCTAAAATAGCTTAAGCTAGAGAGAAGATAGATATTACACTATCTATAGCTCGGTTTTATCCCTATCTAGGATATAAAAGCTAAAGTCCTAAATTTAGGTAATATAGATCGGATAAGAGCGGGTATTTTCAGCCAATCTAATAAGAGTAGATTAGGGCAAATTTATAGCTAAGATATACTCATTAAAAATAGTAACCTATAATTCATTCTTAAGTAATATACTAGATCTTATAATAGCTAGTTTAAGTAAGACAAACTTTATAGATCCGCAAATCAATTTTATTAAAGCTATTAACAAATATTAGCAGAGTAAAGTTAGATAAGTAGAGTTAGTTTCCTCTAATATATAATTTAATAATAAACGCGAAAATATAGGATTAATAATAAGATTATATAAGTAATATAGAAATTATAGAAATTACTTACTATATATAGATCTAGGATATCTACCGGGGATATAGGGAATAGTAATCATAATCCGAACCGGAAGCGACTAAGCTTCCCCTAGACTAATCCCAAAGTTTTCTTGCCGTCTAGACTAGTTTAAAAAGGTCAAAAAAAAAAAAGAAAAAGTCTTATAGCGGATTCGAGATCATCAGTCCTCTAACAGGACTACAACTATTCTTAAATCTACTATAGAATTCATCGTCTCTATACAAATAACCTTAGCTCTCATAAGCGACGCGGTTTTAGCGCGGAACTTACCTAAAGATAATATATAATCCTTATATAAATTACCTAATACCATATTATTAATAAATAAGATCAGATACAAATAATAGATAGACAATAGATAAACGGATTATTAAGTAATTTTCTCTATTATAGTAATTTTTAAAGGCTTCAATTTACATTCTATATAATTATTAAATAATAATAGGGCCTATCTCATATCCTTTCGATCCTTAACTATACTATTCTTACTATTATCCTTCTATAACATCCTAACCTTTTCTTTTAAGATAGCTACTTCTTTCCTTACCGTATCAATACTATCCATTATATATCCCACTTTTTACTATATTACTTTATTCTATAAGTCCTAGCTCTTAAGTAAATCTTTAATAGATCTAATATATATTAGTATAGGAATCCTAGGGTTATCTCTAAGTATAATTATTTACTATATTTATATATCTAATCTAAAAGAAATAAGCTATTAATATATAGGACCACAGATAATTCTATAGGGCGGTTTAGGACACTCACTCTACTATATAATCGATAATTATCGATTTTAAGCCTCTAGAATAACTAGGATTCGGAGGCTTTATATATCTAAATCTATACTCGGCCACACTTTCACGTTTTATCGCCCAATAAGTATCTTCTTTATTACTATATTTATCTATTAAAGTTCCTATACTATCATTATCAGATTAAATGTCGGTCTGCTAGTAATAATAATCCTTATTAATAGAGCTAGCAACTAATCTAGATAGGTCGTAAATATTACTTAGCTTAGGTAAACCTAATAAAAATAATTAAGATATTTAGTCTAAATATCTCTATAAACTGCTATTAGGCAGAGATATCTAGATATCTATTATTATATTACTTAAAGTAGGTTAAAGAGAGGTTTAAGGAATAAGGGATAATAAGTTAGTCCTATAAATATAATAGAGGAATAAGCTCCTTTTTAAGGGTTAAATTAAAATAAGTATCTAAACAGTCTAGTAATAATTACCTAAGCTTAGTACCGCCTAATATCTTTAGAGATATATAGTATAGGTAGATTTATTTACAGCCACTAACAGAGGTCTCTAAGCCTTCGAGCGGACCCTAAGAGAGGGAAGTAAAAAGGAAAAAGAAAATAGAGATAGAAAGAATATAGAAAGGGAATTATAGTAACCTTAGAAAGTCTATTAATTAGATAGGGCCTATACTTCCGCTAAGTATAATATACCCTTTTAAGTTCGCTTTAATTATTTATTACTTAATATTTATTATTTCTAAACGACTTTAAATTTATATATAGGATAGGGGTAAAAGACCATAGTCTAGTCGGAGTATTAGAGATTAGAGAAGAGATTCATATCTATAACTAGACTATAACCGAATTTTTACTAGATCTAATATTTAAAAACAAGATAATAAATACCCCTCGGAAATCAACTGTTTTCTTAATAAGTAGGATATATTAATAGACTAAGACACTAACCTTATAAAACCGCTAGTCTTTCTATCTAATATAAACAGCCTATTTAACCGTATATATCTATTAGCTTAAATAGAAATTATACTAGCTAACTAAATATAGATCCTTTTTACTTCCATACTAATCTCTATCTCTTAATATCTATACCGGAGTACTATAAACAGTCTAAAGCAGAATATCTTTTATAAAGAATAATAGATTAGCGCTTTATCGGATAAGATTAGAGATACTATTATAACAGAAGACTACAATTAAAATATACTACCGGTACTTTTCTATTATTAATAAACTGTAGCTATCTCTAAACTTAACCGACTTCCTTAAATACCTCCTATTATACGGTCCTTATATACCCTTACTTTCTACCGTCATTCTATTTTAGAGGTTTAATTGTTTTTGTTAAGATACCCAAAATTCCTTAGTCTCTATCAGAAAAAGAGAACCTCTATCTATAACTACTATAATATTAAGGGATATTATAGAAAGTAAAATCTAAGATATACTTTAGATAGTTCGGACTAAAGCGAACAGATAAGTTATTGTAAGGCAAACGGAACTATCTATTACGAGAATACCGCGCTATATAGAAGAGACTATCTAAGACCTCCTAATTAGGGAAACGCTAGCCACAAGTCCGATATAAAGAAGCCTTAAGAATATTTCTGCCGTCTTCTCCTATCTTTATATCTAGAGCGTCTAATATAACAGCCCACTATTTGCTCTATATAATATAATAGCTAGTAGATCCGGAACGTCGCTATATAATAGGAGGCCCGGAAGGTATAGACTAGAGTCTATTAGGTAAGATAGAGAGGCAACCCTAGGCAATAGTCAGGAGGGCTAACAATTCGATAGGTTATACGATATAAATACCATATACTCTAAGATTAGACCCCTTGTACTATGTTACGTACCACTAGAAGTTTATATACTGTATATCAGCTACTTTAAGGTATCGCAAACTGCTACGATTTAATAAGCGTTTATATTTATCCCTTCGGTATATATCCGGATTGTTTTTGTACTAGGCCTGTCATAGTTTTCGCTATATCCATATATATATATATATTATATTACCGTCCTCAACAGCTTGCTAGGTCAGCACGGCTAAGCTTTAATTAGGACTGATCTATAGCGCACTTTATATAAAACTATTTCATTTAAAACCCCAGTGATTACTACCTTAGGAACTTTCGGGTCTAGTAGTAATCCCTTTTCTGGATTTAGCCCTAAGAAAAAATGTATCAGGGTTCTAGTGCTCTCCCAAGAACCCTAGCCAAGATATTCGCTCTACAATGTACAATTGCGGCGTAGCGCTAGGAGTGGATATAAGGTAAAGGGTTTGATTGTTAATAATTTATTGATACTACTTTTGCGAGTATCAGGAACCCCTGCGCACAGGGCACCAGTAGTTCCATGGTTTACGTCGATAGGGCCCTACTATCTATATACCTCCCGTCTATCCCGAATTAAATGACTGCTAGGAAGGGAAGATCAAATATATATAGGGTTGCTTTAATTACTTTAGTAAGTAATATATAATTATATACTTTGAGTTATATACCCTTAAGCTTTACTATAATAGCGGGAGTTTTCTTATTTTAGCTAGTAAAAAGGTTGCTTCTAGACTTAGGAATATTTTTACTTATAATATTATATCTAAAGAGCAGCACTTAAAGATAAAACTATATCAGTTAGCTAAGTCTTACTATAGGGTACTGTCTTTACTACTATTTTATTTCTCCGGCTTAGTTAAAAGGCTAATAACTAGTTACTAAGACACTGCCCGTTTCTTATATATAGGATTGCTCTAAATAGTAGAAACTTGTCTTTCCTTATATAACTTATCTAGGCGATTTTTTAAGTTCTCTAGTATTTCCTCTAGTTCCTAGATCCTATCTTTAAGTACTATTATTTCGCTTAATAATACCGCATTTTCAGTTAATATATCAGCGAAGCCATTCTATATAATCCTCTTAATAAAATATTCGATCTTCCTAGTTATTCTAATTAGTATCTTGGTTTATCTACTTACAAAGTAGGTATAGAGTCTAGTAATATACTAGAAAGGGAATCTACTAGATTAAGGAGAAGATTATAGTACTTACTTAACTTACTTATAAAGGCTATAAATCTAAAAGTTAGCAAATAAAGCTAATTATTAGTATAGTAGAAACTTACTCCGGGTCTTAATAGGTTAAGTACGAATATTACTATACTATAAGGAACTTCAAATCAGCTATAATCTATCTTATCTATAGGCCTAGCCTATAGATAATAATATCTTTTTCCTTATCAGTATAGGGTATTAGATTAGGGGTTTCTTAGAGTAGGCACTACTCTTATATAGGATAAGATAAAGTTACTTCTATCGGGGTTTGCTCTTCTACTAGATATATTATACTAAAGAATCGTATTTAATAGCTACCTAGTTAGCTTCTAGACCCTAGATATTATATATATACTATTAGTAAGATATTAAGAAACTAAGAGCGAAATTTTAGGATAGGGAGGAGGAAGTAGGAGAAAAGGTTAAACGGGTAGAAATATGATTTATACTTATAGTAGATTATATTATTATAGGTATTAAGCATATAGACCGGTAAATACTATAATCTGTGGTTATTAGTATCAAAAACGGATTTACTATAGGTAAGAAGATAGTAAATACCTAGAGGCGGTAATCTTAACTATCTTAGTCTAGCTAGAGTAGAAGGCGATTTATAACTCATATAATAAAAATACTATAAGGGATTTCGACAAACTCGTTACAATAAGTAGGGCGAAAGAGGGCTATTTGACCATAGCATCTTAAATTCTCGAAGATATTAGGATATAAGGGCAGTTAAACAACTGGTTTTATAAACCTTATTTAATTTATATACCCCGATTTCAATTAAACGGGTACTAGAGGCTCTTACTTAGGGTTTATTAGATATTTGTAGACTCGATATCTATCTATTAAAAAGTGGGACTAACCACTAGGCGAGGCTAGGCTCGTATTACATCGCGTTAATAGTATATACCGGGTGCCGTAGTAGAATATATAAAAGAGCGATATACACCTACTATCGGAAACTAGAAGCAGGCTTCCTACTCTTAGACGCTTATATGATTTATTTATCTTAGCTCTCTATTTCTCGTCTTCTAACTTAACATTCTGCCATAGCATTGCGGTCCTTACTGCCCTAAGCCCTATAAGGTAATATTCTGTGCTCTCTTATTGCTTTAAGCCCCGTGAGGTTATTTCTGTGCTCCCTTATTGCTTTAAGCCCTATGAGGTTATTTCTGTGCTCCCTTATTGCCTTAAGCCCTATGAGGTTATATTCTATACTCCCTTATTGCCTTAAGCCCCGTAAGGTTATATTCTGTGCTCCCTCATTACCTTGAGCCCCGTGAGGTTATATTCTGTACTCCCTCATTACCTTGAGCCCTATGAGGTTATATTCTGTGCTCCCTCATTGCCTTGAGCCCTGTGAGGTTATATTCTGTGCTCCCTCATTGCCTTGAGCCCCGTGAGGTTATATTCTGTGCTCCCTTATTGCCTTGAGCCCCGTGAGGTTATATTCTGTGCTCCCTCATTGCCTTGAGCCCCGTGAGGTTATATTCTATACTCCCTCATTACCTTGAGCCCCGTGAGGTTATATTCTGTGCTCCCTCATTGCCTTGAGCCCTATGAGGTTATATTCTGTGCTCCCTCATTGCCTTGAGCCCTGTGAGGTTATATTCTATACTCCCTTATTGCCTTGAGCCCCGTGAGGTTATTTCTATGCTTCCCCTAGCGATATATAGGCACCTCTCCGTGGTGCTAGGGATCAGTACTTAGTGGTTGTAAGTCGATACCTGAGGAAGCTAAGATATGCATAAAACCTGTTTACTATCTTGTTTCTCTTAATCCGCGCACAGCAATCGTATCTCGACCTTTCCTGTAGTATGCACTTACAAGTTGAATAGGTAATATATACCTTAGACGTAACTACCGAAATTAAACTTAAATTACTGTTCCTAACTTAAAAGAATAATAGTAAATCAAGATTCACGTAAGCCAGACCTGTCTACTAATGCTATTTGACTTTGTACACTTGGAAGTACTATGGTACGCTGAATTCAGTCCTGGTACTAATAGAGAAGAGAGCTCTCTACATAAGATGTGATATGATAAAGCCCAAGTCATTTTCAAGCCAATAAACCCAAAGTAGGCGGATTGTTATGAAGAGTGGTTATGGAGAGTGGTTATGGAGAGTGGTTATGGAGAGTTAAGAAGTGGTTAAGAAGTGGTTAAGAAGTGGTTAAGAAGTGGTTAAGAAGTGGTTAAGAAGTGGTTAAGAAGTGGTTAAGAAGTGGTTAAGAAGTGGTTAAGAAGTGGTTAAGAAGTGGTTAAGAAGTGGTTAAGAAGTGGTTAAGAAGTGGTTAAGAAGTGGTTAAGAAGTGGTTAAGAAGTGGTTAAGAAGTGGTTAAGAAGTGGTTAAGAAGTGGTTAAGAAGTGGTTAAGAAGTGGTTAAGAAGTGGTTAAGAAGTGGTTAAGAAGTGGTTAAGAAGTGGTTAAGAAGTGGTTAAGAAGTGGTTAAGAAGTGGTTAAGACCTGGGCGTGTTGAAAGATTAATCTAATTTACAGACGGTTCTTTGCACCTTCGAAATAAAGTGAGCATTAAACATTAGATACATACTATGAATGCAGTAATGAGATAAAGTGGGCGTTGCAAGGCAAATAATTGATGAGTGTAAGGAAACATGCTAGGGGAATCAGAAATTGCGGGCCCAGCTACAGTAGTTGAATTGCTTCTTGGGATCGCCTTATGGTATGTTCTTTGACAACCACGACTTAGATGACCCACCCCCGCTTTGCTCTTCAATCTGCGGCATGCTAGACAGTCTTCTCACCTCTTTTCTGAGGCCAGTACTTCTCTCTCCATTATCTACTATAGCTTCGTTCCCACTCCCAGCGCACAATTCAGGAACTTCTCCAGTGTAAGTTAAACAATATCCAATTCAAGTACTGTAAGTCAGTTCGGACAAATTGCGCAGGTTGGAAGTGCCACCACCGGTCGGCATGTGAGCTGACGCTGACTGCC
>HG814452.1:2238-15450 GCA_000576735.1 Penicillium fuscoglaucum FM041
AGGCTTATCTAAGACCCCTCTTATCGTCTACTAAAATCTAGTAAACTAGATATTTAAAGTGTTAATAGTACTAGAAAGAAAATAGATTTAGTAGATACTCTACTTAATACTTACGATTATACTAGACCCGTCTAAAACGATATATCTATTAGTAAACCTCCGGAATTGCCTAGACTAGCTATTAAGGACTATTCTAGGCCTATTCTAGAGTTAATAATTAAAGTAACTAGAACTCTCTACTAGCTTAGTATATATAATAATAGTATACTAAGAGATATTTATAAAATAATCTTAAAGACGTTAAATAGCTAAAGTTATAGTATAGTTACGAATATCGAATAGTTAGACAGCTCTACTTAGATAGAAATTCTTAAGAGAGAAGTATCTATAAGGGTTTAACTTACTATCTTTAATATAATTAAGTATATAAAGGTATTAGAGTAGTATAAGAGCTAGATCTAACTTATTATAAGAATAGTAACCTATTACTAAGTAATTATAGGGGTATTTAATAGGATTTAAGACTAATAAATATAGGAAAGAAGTCGGAGTATATATAGAGTTAGTCTAATTATAGTATAAGACAAATCTTACGACTAGTCTCTTAATCTTAGTTTTAGTATCTTATAGAGAGAGAAAGAAGCTAGAAGAAAAGCTCTTTATAATTAGCTCTTATAAGATTATAAGCTTAGTATAAAAATCGTAAATAAGTTAGGACTAGATATACTATTTAGCCTATCTATCTAGTAAGAGAAATCCGATTATATATTACCGTTTAATTATTAATAGTTTTAAGGAAATATATAAAAATAAGTCTTAAGGATCTTAATCTTATAATATAAAATATTAAGAATAATCGCGAATATATAGAACTCCTTACTACTCTAAGCCTATAGCTCTAATAGCTAGTTAATTATAGCCTTCCCGATCTTTACTTATTCTATATAGATCTTAACGGTAAAAAGCTATTATCAGAGAGTAAGATATAGAAGTTATAGAATAAATATATCTTAAAATAAGTAAGTACTAATATAATTATCCTTATTAATAATACTACTAACTTATACCCCTAGGATAAATTACTATCTAGAAAACTTAATATAGCTCTTAATATCTTAATTAAAAGTATCGAAGAGAAGGTATTAGATTAATAGAAGTTAGATAAGTATAATATACTTATAATTTATAGACGTTCTAAGATATCCTATAATATTTTCTAGCTACTTCGTTTTAATAAATAGCTAAACTCTTAGACTATATATGCTATAATATTAATATCGGATAGACTATAGTATATTAGATTTAGCTTAAGTGTCCTATTATATAAGAATAGATCTAAAAGAAAAATTAAATTGAAGGATCCGCTAGTAGGCTAGGCTAAGGATATTAAAGAAGATCGGTAAAAAAATATAAATACTCTAAATTTCTTAGCGTCTTTAGTTTATTATTATCCTATTAATTATAGGAATCACTTTTCTCTTCTTAAAGTTAACGAAAGAAAGAGGGTTATCCGCTACTATGATTTAAATATAAGCGAAGATATTATTAAAGGTATAAAAAGAACTTAGATATTAAAGCTAGCCTAGGAAGTATTTAGGTATCTTCAATTTTTATATTAAGAAACTATAAGGTATATTAACTTACTAGGATTTCTACTATAGCTAACCTATTATAAAAACTCAGCTAACCCCCTAATAAGACGATAGATAGAGCTATAGTATTCGGGTAATCTAGAACTTCCGCCGCCTATTAAATAATCTGACAGTAGGGTCGTAGGATATAGTCTTGAATCCTAAACAGATGATACTCTAAGTAGTAGAAGGGTTGACAGAATGTGTCGAAAATAGTTATATAGAAAGATCTAAGCTAGGAGGGCATATCGATAGAACCGTTTCTTCGTTTTAAGGGCAATAATCGATAGTGGTGATCGATTGATCTATATATATAGCTGTAAAATGAAACCCGCAATGATTGTTTTGACCGTTATAGCGAATATCTATATAACCGTGATCGCTGCTGTAGTCTAGTATTTGGTTTAGTACGAGTAGCCCTATTTCTTTTCGTTTTCTTTCCATCCTCAAAACTCCGCGTTATTAGTTATTATGAAATACACCATCCTTAGGCATCTTAACAAGCAATGCCTGCTCTTATAAATTTTGCTGAGATAGGAATCCAAAAACAGAGACAGGCCTTTTGCTTGGAAGAGGCCAATCCCCACAACACGGGTGCGTAGAATTCCGGCATTATATCGACGTACCTAGGTTCTTCACTTGCCGAATCTTCTTCATAATTATCTAAGCCTTGATTCTCTCGATAGGCTTTGTCCATTTCCATGGCTTTCTGATTAATCGTTTTATCACCCTCCAGACTTTATCCCATGGTGGTTCGTCTGATAAATGATCTTCCTTCAACAGTGCGAGTCCCATCTCTCCATTTAACGAGAACTCAGGTTTGTGGATGTAACCCGCTTTTGATTGGTTGGAGCAGTGATAATAGGTTGATTCCATCTTCATGCCGTCATCTCCTGCATTGAAGTCGGATTTCTTCGCATTGGCATCTCCTCCATTCGGCCACAATTGATTTGGTAGAAGAGTATATCGTTCCATTCCGTAAATTCCGCGTTGGATCCTGTATGGTTCAATTCATAAATAGATAGAATAGATAGTGGATGGGTGTTGCTCTGCGAACTTTTTTCGTTGTGCTTTTGGCTGTGAGAGAGTCGTCCTTGATTTAGGTGAAGAAAAAGAAATTTGGACATGGCCATTTAATTAGCTAGCCGTGCCCTACTTCCTTATTCCTAACAGACACTTTAGATGGAACCTGTTGGCAGTCCCCAATTGGCCAAGATAAACCAAAAGCAGTGTCGCAGCATTAGTCTGCCAGTCGCCAGCAAGAGAGACGCGTCCAAAGATCCTTTCAGTCACCACACCAATAACATACCTCCCAAAGGTTTCATTTTTACCGGTGCTATGTCATCGTTAGATTGCAAATTGCAAGATGGCCTATAGAGAACAGAACGTTCCCACGATTCTCACATCGTTGAAATTGAGGGTCGCGGCAATCTTGATAGGCCAATTACCGTACTTTTGTACTTAGCGAGCTACATCGGGTTAATGAATTCATCATCATCAGCATCAGCATCAACCACCGCCCGGTTATTGTTTGATTCCGAGGCGACGCCCTTGCCGACCAGGATGCCTCCGCACGAATCCGCATGAGGGGTGTCTTGTGATATATTCAAATTTATAGCTGACAGATGAGATCATGGAGCACAATAATTTACAGGCTGAAACTATCATGGTCTATGAGAGAGATCAACCACACTGGAGAGGATATATTTAATCGCTTAGGCAGCACACGATCTTTTATCTATTCGCCTGGTGATAGAGGACCGTTTAAAAAAATATGACTTCTCTCTCGTATTCACGCTGGTGGAATGGAAAAACCTGGTAGGGAAAAACCACGCCCAGAGAGATCTATGATAGACACTACCACTACCGTTAAACCATAAAGCTTATCAGAACCATCGGAATATTGTAGTAAATTTAGTACACTCGACAAGCGATGGCCCTTTAGAAAGTAGTGCATGACCCTGTCAACACAGTGGACAAAGTTGAAGGCAAGCCTCCAACGGATGAAGAAGGCTTCGACTAGGTAGAAGTGCTTAATGCCGACAAGGAAGAATCAGACAGGGTCGAGGCGGATGATATTAACGAGGAAGAATCAGATGAAGTCGAGACGGATGATGTTAACAAGGAAGAATCAGATAAGGTCGAGGCGGATGATACGGATAAGGAAGTTATAGATAGCAAGTCGGAAGTATTGCACTAACTTCCAACTTTCAAACCTCGATCTAGTTTATATGCTGCTTTTTTTCTACCTTGATTAAAAAATGTAATAACACTATTATTGTTCACTTATATCCACGCGACTAAGTGACTATCTTCTATACCGCATATATCCATATTAAGCACTATAAAGTCCTTACAAATACCTTTTATAACCTTACTTAGATCTAGTGTTATATTAGCATTATATAATCGTATAGTAGTATTATAGGCACCTAAACAGTCATCTCCGTCGCATAGACCAAAAGCTACCGAGGATCCCGTACAACTATGATTATCCTCAGACTATATAACACATTAACCATTATAATCAACAATAGAAAGCGTACCACCTAATAATACGCTTACATAGAGGCTAACAAAGAATAGAAAGATAGAGAATACCATTTTATAGATCCTTTCGGAAGGAATTAAGATAACTTATAATATACAATATATCCTTTATAAGTAGGGGAATAATATTTAACTATAAAATATATTATAGGGATAATTCTTTACTATATATATATTAGTATCTATAACAGCTAATTATCAAACAGTATCGCTAGAGAATAGCTTTAATCGATCTATATTTAAGGTATCGGCTTACCGCGCCTAAACAGAGAAGGCAACTACCTACAAACTTAGTCAGAAGATTAAGAGAATTAGCCGATTATCGTATTATACTATATATCGTTTTAATAAAGGTTTTAGGTAAATAATATTAGCTATTTGCCTATCTACTATAGGCTTATAAAAAGCAATAGGACTAGATTACTAGAAAAATATAAAAGAACCCTATACCTAGAGCTTAAACAAACAATCCTAAATCACACCCCCTCCTTTCCCGGCGAAACTAACGGCAAAGCCTATAGTAACATACTATAACCAAAACAGTATCCTACTATACAGAATGATATCTCAAATCACCTGTCTAGTACTCGGCTTATCCACAATTTAAGTAGATCAATTTATTAGCAAAGCCTAACGTAGATCGATTATCTTTTTAGATTACTCAAGCTATACAAAAAGGTAATAGCTTTATTTTACTTAACTAGATAGGATAATATCCCTATCAACTTAATAAGACTATACCGGCAGATACCTAACTCCGCAATCCAAAATATCTTTACAAATAAACACCCTAAATAGTACTATATCCCACAATAGTACAGTAAGTAGAAAATAGCACTTAATATACTAGTCTAGTCTAAATCTTATACTTTAATAGGCAAATGCCTTTAATTTAATTAAGAAGCTTCTACACCAAGATCAAGCGTCCAGACATTACTAGGGGCGCTTAGAATCTAGGATTAATAGCAATACTACCGCATACTAGACCTTAAACACCTACTACATTAAGATAGAAAGAAAGGCATCTACTCTAGAGTATACAAGATCGCAATACAAATCCTATTTACATATTATAGCCGAAACATACCAAACAATATCTCGTGATCTCTACCTAGAGCGAACCAAACTACTACAGTTAGAATCCCGAGTCACTAAGCTTTATCCATCGATCGATGCTATACTATACTCTCTAGCTCCCAATCACAAAGATTTTCCTACAGAAAGCTCTATCCAGCAACTTCAGCAACTTCAGCAACTTCAGCGTGATAACGAAGTTTAGCGGGAGGTAATTGCATGCCTTCAATCAACTCTTCGAGTCCGTGAGAAGGCATTAGAAAATCTGAGAGCAGCGATGCCAGAAGCTCTAGACCTTCCAGACAATGTGGATAGCATAACTAATGGAGATGGCCAGTCATCTGATGTTACTGATGACGAATCTTCTATTGACATTATCACGGAAATGTCGCAATAGAACGCCTGTTTGCTCCTCTCTTGGTTGATTTGAATCGCAAGCCCCGTCAATATTTTCCAATATAGTTCTTGTCTCTCTCAAGGACATGTACAGTGGAATTCGAAATCAGTTTTAACTCTAAACTCTTACGATTTAATTCCCGGACCCTAAGTGGAGACACGCTAATCTAATTTTAGCTCTCCCTGTTAAACCTTGTAGGGCTGTATTGTATTCACTGGTAACCACAATTGTTGTAGTGGGAGTACTACAGTGGAGAGAGATGAAGAAGAAGAGTTGTTAATTGTAAGAACTAACTAAGTGGGGGGTTTAAATACCCTCAGTGTCAAACATCATCCGAAGGTTGCTCAGTCTGTCAAACATCCATGCATGTCTGGATGCTCAACAACAATGAGTCATTGTTATAGTACCGTAATTTCTTGTAGAAACCGATGGAATTCATCGTGCAAACATATATTTAGCCCTTCGTTCTACCCTATCTTTATCTACGTACTTCATCCAAGCCTACTCTTCATGATACCAGTGTTCTTCATTCTAGCTAGTTTGTAGACGAAATTTCTTTGCTATGCTTCACAATGCAGCTCTTAAATGCCGCCCAAGAACTCAGATGAATTTGGCAAACCAAACACCTTGCTGGAGGATCCAATTTTTGTTTGGAGTCTGACATGCCTTCTTGAATTCCCCCATGTATTGCCTGAACATGATTATGAAGGTTATCCTTTCTATTGAAGAATTTCCCACAAGAGTGGTGTGGACACTTCCATCTCGTATCCGAGCAATGCATGGTCTGAACATGTCTTAGCAAAGAGGCAGCGTTACTAAATGGTCCTTGAGTACAGAGTAGTGGACATTTGAAGCTCGGTCGATGAGGTTTGCGCTTGTTGTTCGACACTCCCTGTGCGTCGATGAATGGCCAGCCAATTGCGGGTCCAAGATGTGGTACAGTAGCAGTGACATAGTCTCCCCTAGCATCAGAGCTCCAGTTGCAGAATAATTCATCAATGTGAGAATCTTGTTCTGGAAGAACGCCTTTCTCGCGCAGGAGTTGAATGATATCATGGTAGCCACGATCTAAAGCATAGGAAACAGCAGTGTTTCCTTCACCATCTCTCCGGCCAAAATCAATGCAGTAATTGTTGAATGCGCCAGAAGCTCCCGTCTTAACAACGGAGTGATCCAGTAAAGTTCGAACTATCTCAATCGAGCCATTATAGCACGCCCATAGGAAAGGGGTCCTCCCGTAATTGTTCTTAGGGTCTGGGTGTGCGCCTCTATTGAGAAGAAGTTCGACGGTCTCATGGTGTCTTCCGTACGATGCCTCTGTCAGAGGAATTTTAATCCCAATGTCTCGGGGGTTTGGGTTGATATTGTGGTCCAAGAAGAGCTTCACGACCTCGGTGTAACCGTTCAATGCGGCTAAAGAAATTGGTGTCTGGCCATCTTCGTCATGCTGAAGTGGCTCAACTCCATGATCGAGAAGCATCTTTACAACTGACATATGACCATTCGAAGCGGCCCATGCGAGTGGATCCCGATTCATAGAGTCCCTGGCACTCGACCAACCACACTGACTGATAAGAAACTGCAATACCTTCTCCAATCCGAACCATGCAGCCAGGTGGAATGCCGTAAATCCCAATGGAACTCTCAAACAATAGCTTTCGAAGCCATAATATCCTTTCAAGGAAAATAGCGCTTGGACACTCGCATCTAGCACGCAGGTATTCCTTAAAAACTGCAGTAAGAGATCATCGATTGCTGAATGCACTCGAGCATGGTGGCCCCAATTTTTGGCAGCGTAAGAATATAGCGGATATTTACTAAGCCGGGCTTCGAATTTGATATCATTCGAACACATTCCTTGGCGGAAGATATCGTATGAAAGGTAAGTAAGGCAGGTTTCTGTGATAGTATTATCTGCATCTGGGAAGAACCCAGCCTGATGTCGTGTGAAGTATTCTTGCATCGTATAATGGGCCAATTGAACCACTTCCTTTGTACCGTCGGACCCAACAGTGATTAGTCCTGCACACGAGGAGATTATGTCTTCAAGATCATAAAGATCTTCTTCATTTAGATCCGATTCTCCCAGTTCTATCGTAAGAGCGGTACGTAGCTCCAACGTAGTGAGGGGTCTTTTGGCGCAGATAACCCATGACAACGTGTCTTTGGCCAATCTTTGGCGACGTGGGTCTTGGTTGTTGATACGTTCCACAACGTCTCGGTACGCATCGTCAACAGCAATGTTTCCCTCATCAATCTGATTTGATCTATTGATCAATCTCTCCAATTCGTCATTTATCTCTTTGGCTCTAGGGGCCGAGATCAATGAATCTAAGTAGAGCTGCGCCAATAGAAACCTATATAATTGTTAGAGAATGAGATAGAATAGTAATACTGAACTTGAGGCCTTGAAATCTTACATTCCCTTAACAGAGTCTGCGATGACAAATACAGCCTTCTCTTGCAGAACCGGTCGTCGGATCAAGGCACAGTCCTCCTCGCAACCTTCCAAACGAGCCTTGAGATATCTCACGACATCTTCCTTTGCTGCACGTATCTCTTGAAAAGGTCTCCCTTGGAATCTCGCCTCTATGGCAGGAACAGATCTTGAGGTTGCTAATAAGTTCAAGTTCCCAGACGCCCGAGTCTCGGATATTTGGTTAAGAATGCGAGATATTGTGACAGCCTTGCATTCATCAAGTGCATCAATGACAATAAAAACTTGTTTCAAAGCCATTTGAACAACATCTTTGAAGGCTTTTGAAAGGTCCTTGAATGAAGGCCGGGAGCAATTGCTTCTGTATTTTTCATACAACAACTGAACCGTCGATGGAAGTAGCGGCAGTCTCCGAATCAGCTGTCGAATCATGCTTGCTAATACATTATCTGGGGACTGGCGAGGGTCATCACAATAGCGAAAGCTGCAGAAAGTGTAGGCAATGCCAACACTAGGATCGTTTCCATGCCGACGATCCAGCTCATCTATAACTATTGATGCCATATTAGATTTTCCCGCTCCAGGTATCCCAGGACAGAATAACGTTTGCCCCGGATTCTGGATCCAAGTCTGAAATCCAGGTGACTCAATGAACCACCTCCCAGTCCCTGGCTGGTAGATTGGTTTGCCCCAATCTGCTGCGAAGCTTTCTGATGACAGCCAGTCGAGATGTTTCTGATGCTGTTCCTCATTCTTGTAGTTGACAAGCTCTTGAACTTGATCTTGGGTGATGCGCACATTAATAGCAGTGAGGGACTCAATGACGCTGCAAACCCGATCCCGAAGTTCTCGAACGTCTTCCGGGTCCAGTTTGAGGCGTTTCCAAACATGTTTGACGCTATAATTCTGGCCTATCTCTCTGTATTTGCCAATGACCTTCCAGATATCTTGGATCAGATTCTTGCAGTCGTTTGCTATCTGTTCCAGTTTTTCTTTCTGTGCTGCGTTTGGTATATATGTCTCGACGTCCTGTATGAGAATGGAGAGTCTTCTCACTCTATGAGCCTCCAGGTCAGGATGACAATGCAAATCGCGCCCGGAATATACGAGGAAATGCCTTACTCATCGTTGAGAAACTTGAACTGAGCGGGCGCACCATTAAAAACTCTTCGAATATGATGAATATCCTTGATGATGCCGAGAAAATCCCCGATGCTAAAGCCGAAACTCATATCTGCCGTTTCATTCAAAAAAAGATCAAAGGCGAGCCCAAGGACCTTTGTGGGGCTCCTTAGCATGGCTTTTGATGTCGGGCGGAGTTGAGGCGGAGTTGAGGCTGTGTTGGGCTGTGTTGGGCTGTGTCAGTTGCCCCGCTTGTCTACGCTGCTTGATAGCTCGTTTTGCCTTTTTATTTTTTGAAATATTTCCATGTACCATTGGGTCCAATAATCATTAGCGAGACTTCTCGGCAGGCGGTAGATGTCCCACAGTAAAAGCAAAAGGTATTGGGGAACTAAGGTGTGATAACTTCACACCATGCGGCGATAGGCGGACGATCCGATCGACCTGCACCGTGCCTATCCCGCGTCAAACTTTGAAAATTCCAATTACCATCGAAACATATTATGCCGCTAGATAGGGCTCCAAAGGCGTGTCTGCGATACAGAAAGAAGAAGCGCAGGTGCAATGGCCGGCATCCCTGTCGAAATTGCTCCAATGGCCCGGCCGGGAGTGGACATACAGTGAACCGGCTCCGAAGAGGCCTTCCTGGAATAAGAACCTATTGACAGAGAAGAATGAAATTCAAGAGGATTCTACCCCTGCAAAAAATACAGAAAAATATGCAGCACTCAATTCAGGAGACCTTCCAGCCAAACGACTCGGCCTTTCAACAGATTGTTCCTTTGAACTGTTCGTGGGCCAGCCACCTTTCGACACATTCTTAATAACGCTCACAATCCTTGTTGGCCAAGTGAGAGATGTCAACTGGTGAACTATCTGAAAGATGACAAGATAAATGGAATTCGATGAATATAGGGGACTTCATGGCCACACAAAGCACCGGGCCCAACTTGCAGGGATGGCTGAAAGAAGTATACAGTACGACTGAAAATCCGACAAATTATGCAGATACCATTCTCGCAAATCGGCATTTCGCTCCCTCGCTTGCTGCCGAGTGCTCGTTTTAGACCAACCTTTGGCAACAAGGGCTCGTCTGATGCTGGAGGTTGTGACTAGGGTGCGGAATTCATCCCAGAGGAAAACAGCCATCTCATCGAGGTATAAACCGGGCTTTTCAGACAGGTGTTCGCAGAGAGCTTCGATCATCAGTGGTGTTACAGTCCGTTTCCGTCCTATTCGAGTTGGGGTGCGTGCACACTTCCAAATTGCCGCAAGTTTGCGCGAATATTTATAATTGTAGCTTGGCTGGATTTTGCTTCTTCGTGCCAAGTGACTGGCTCTCTATCATGTCGCGGATGAGATGCAGCTTGGATGGTGGAGGTCTCGGAGCCATTTTGTGAGGTCAATTGTGACATTCAAGAGAGATAGACGGGTGAAGATGCCTCCTGCGTGGGTGGACGGTATGGCAGAGAATTACCATTGTATGACATTTACGAGTAAGATACACAAGGCAGGGTCCCACCTTCGTCATGTAAAATACAATGTCTATTCTTGGAAATCATGGATCGACCACTATTCCAAATATGAACTAGCGTGTTTCAAATTAGGGTTCGTGAATCAAATCGCAAGAGTGTGGAGTTAAAACTGATTTCGAATTCTACTGTATTGGAAGTATTGCGCGTGAAAGGATAGTGGATGTGTTTGAAATAGTACAGTAATATTCGAAATCAGCTTTACCTCTACACTCTCTTGCACTATTTCCCAGAGACCCACATTAGCAGCGCTAGTCCAAGCTAGGAGACCGACCCGCCTACATTGCATCCAACAATGTAACTTTACGAATCATAGTAAATTACAGTAATTAGCGCATCAATTAATTACCTACGCCACCTCGATTGGTTTTTACTCTAGATCAAATAAGCTATATCTTTGAAGTTTATGATCACTGACAAACCAATCTTATGTGGTGTCCTATTTACTTCTGACAGAACTCTTATGTAATGAGAAATTTCTCACATGACACCGTAGCCCGATTAACGATAAAGATCCTGTATATCCGAACGAAGTGTTCTCTTACATCTCATTAGAGGCAAGTTAAGAAACTCTGTGGGCATATCATCATAAAGCGCCCAGCCATATTCACCATATTCCTGTGCCTGTAGCTTGACAACAAAAACGTCCCCGTAAAGAAATCGGTCATTCAGAATTTCTTGGGGGAAGTTGGCATTTTCTGGAAGATCATCAATGGCAAAAGTGAAAAAGATGATATAAATCCCATTACAAATCGGGTCCAACTGTTCGGTGACTTCAAATCTCACTTTGTCCGCGTAACGCCATGGATCTGGGGTAGACCAATATTCTCGCATGTCTGGTACATGTCCGTCAAAAGAGAATCTATGGTTGCTCTGTGACGTCGTCCGTAGGGGCACTAAATGGGGAGATTGTCCGTCGGCAGGAAAGCGGGCAGCCATAATCGTGACTGGTGTTGGTGTGGGTACCTGCTCTTCTTGGCTTCTGAAAAAGCTTTGGATGTAGGCCCACATATTCACAACCAAGTCAATAGCTATAGGAACGTTAATTTGAGTGAATGCAATATCATTCGACAATCGCCTCGTACCAGGAATATAGTGGTAGATGTACGCTGATATTGCCTGCTAAACTGATAGTCACAAGAGTAGGCGATTTTCCGAAAGGCAACAAGAGATGTTTTGGCTCGTGACTAGCGTGGGAGAAAAGCTTGGATGGGCAAGTAGTTGTTTAAGAGGACCAAGTCGTGCGGGGAATTCGATCAGGATCCTGTTATCTGGGTTATGTAAGCTTATTGCTCTGTTTGCTCTAATCCTTGCATGGGCCGAAAAATTTAGATTATCTTTCATCACTATTACTAGAATTTAACCTGACTAATCAAAGGTACAAGCATTGATGCAATATGGGCGGACCCGTCTCCTAACGTGTACTAGCGCTGCTAATGTGGGGCTCTGGGAAATAGTGCAAGAGAGTGTAGAGGTAAAGCTGATTTCGAATATTACTGTACTGTATCAAGCACTCATGGACGACCTGCACTATGATCATCTATCAAAGAAAGGTTGCCTGATTCATACTTGAATTTAAATAGGAAATCAAACCTGATTTTTGCTCTCCGACTCAAATGTTTCGTCGTAACTTATTAAAATGTAATTTTATGGGCTGTATTGTACAGAATGTGGAGCCTGTGTATAGTTTTAAAGCCAACGGAGTTCATACTATACGGCTGTATGGTGCATCTTGGCAACTATAAGCCGCACATAACTTTTACGTAGACTAGGAAATACATAAAGTTACTAGGGCTATACCTAGGCATTGCCTAACTTTCCTAACTTTGATTTGATAGAAGCATTTCGTCGCCCCAAGCTCCGAGGCTTTGCTCACAGTCAGAGCAATCTGTGAAAGTGTCACCAAAGTCTATTGCCTCTCCTGGACAAAAGGCCTAACCTAGTATACGTAGAGTTTCCTCTTTAGTCTGCAGTATAGCTTAGAGAGACGAAATCTGTTCTTACTATTACTAGATTTGACTCTTCAATACATCGGAGTGATTACAAGATTGTAACTTAAGGAGTAGACTCTGAATCATAGGATAAACGCCTACCAAGCGAGACTCTAGGTCTTGATTTTTAGCCTATTCCAGCCCTAGGTTGTAGAGGAGAGTTCGCTAATCCTCCGAAGCGTAACGAAGCTAGGTCTCTATATACAATTGTTTCCGGTCGCCGTCTAAGAGATCGTTTTCTAGACGTTTACAATAAAGTCATAGCTTATCGTAGAGAAGTACTTCCTTATAGATCTAGCACTAGAGTTATTCCTAGTAAATCTTTAATACTCGCTCTTTAATAAAGACACATTCCGCCATAAAATAGTCGTTAGAATCCTATAAGTATAAGATATTTAGTAATAGATTTAGTTCTTAGGGGTATAACTTTCCCCTCACTAGGCTTCTCCAAAACCCAACTTGGGTCCAAACTTTGGAC
>HG814453.1:0-15399 GCA_000576735.1 Penicillium fuscoglaucum FM041
ATATATTAAACATAAAAAGTTTCAATGTAGAATATTGAGTATATTTATTAAATATTTATATATATAGAATAAAAACTGCAGGTTGTTAATTACAATTAATTTTAATATAAATATAAATATTCTATTGATATATATATATTGTTATAATAAATAATAAATAAATAAATGATAAGTATAATTTCAATTATTGAAGGGCTATTATTAATAGTACCTGCTTTACTTTCAGTTGCATTTGTAACTATAGCCGAACGTAAAACTATGGCTTCTATGCAAAGAAGATTAGGTCCTAATGCAGTAGGTTATTATGGTTTACTACAAGCATTTGCTGATGCTTTAAAATTATTATTAAAAGAGTATGTAGCTCCAACACAAGCTAATATTATATTATTTTTTATAGGACCTATGATAACTTTAATCTTTTCTTTATTAGGTTATTTAGTTGTACCATTTGATAGTGGAATTTTTGTATCTGATTATAGTTTAGGTATGCTTTATATGTTAGCTGTATCATCTTTAGCTACATATGGTATATTATTAGCAGGTTGATCTGCTAATTCTAAATATGCTTTTTTAGGTTCATTAAGAAGTACAGCTCAGTTAATTAGTTATGAGTTAATATTAAGTTCTGTAATTATATTAATTATCTTATTAACAGGTAATTTAAATATTATTACTATTGTAGAATCACAAAGAATAGTTGATTTCATATTACCATTATTTCCTTTATTTATTATATTCTTTATAGGTTCTATAGCAGAAACTAATAGAGCTCCTTTTGATTTAGCTGAAGCTGAATCAGAACTTGTTAGTGGTTTTATGACAGAACATTCAGCTAGTGTATTTGTATTTTTTTTCTTAGCTGAATATGCTAGTATTATATTAATTTGTGTTTTAAATAGTATTTTATTTTTTGGTGGTTATTTATGTATTATACCTGTTGAATTTATAATAGATATATTATATAATATATTTGGTATAAATAGTTCTATATTACAAGATATCTTTGTTAATATTTCTTCATCTCCTTTAAATTTAGCTTTTAAAACTGCTTTATTAATATTTGTGTTTATTTGAGTTAGAGCATCTTTCCCTAGAATTCGTTTTGATCAATTAATGTCAGTTTGTTGAACTGTATTATTACCTTTAATTATAGCATATGTTGTTTTAATACCTTGTGTTGTATTTGGTTTAGATGCTTTACCTACAAGCTTAATACTTTAATTTAATATTTATAATTAATTTAGCTTACTTTTAGTAATCTATATTTAATTCTATAATCATATATAGATTTATTATGTAACTTATAAATTACAATATAGTATGTATGTATTATAAAAAAATAATAATAAATTATAATATAGTATTAACTGATATATACTTAAGCTTTATAGCATATATAAGGTGTAACAAAAACAAATTAATGTTTTTTTAAGCAGAAAGTATATATATATTAAAAAATTAAATATGTCCTTATTATTATTATTAATTCCATTAATAGGTATAAGTCTTGTAACAATAGAGACTAATTATGGTTTAAGTATAGTAAATAATATTAAGATAAAATCTATAGCCTTAACTACAACAATAATAAATTTAATTGTATCATTGATAATGTTTATACTTTTTGATTTTAGTAGTAAACAATTTCAATTTATTGAAGAACATTATCAAGTAAGTTATTTTGATGTATATTTAGGTGTGGATGGTTTATCTATATATTTTATATTATTAACAACTATAATAATGCCTGTAGCTATTTTATCTAATTGAAATTCAATACAATCTCAAAATGTTTTATCATTTGTAGTAATTATGTTATTATTAGAAACATTATTATTAGCTGTATTCTTAGTTTTAGATGTATTATTATTCTATATCTTTTTTGAAAGTATATTACCTCCTTTATTTTTATTAATAGGATTATTTGGTTCAAGTAATAAAGTAAGAGCTAGTTTCTATTTATTTTTATACACTTTATTAGGATCATTGTTTATGTTATTATCTATAATAGTTATGTCTTCTATTATGGGTACTACTGATTTTGATGCATTATCTAAAGCAAACTTTAGTTATGTAACTCAATTATTTTTATTTTACGGTATATTTATAGCTTTTGCTGTAAAAACACCAGTTATTTTTTTAAATACTTGATTACTAAAAGCTCACGTTGAATCACCATTATCTGGTAGTATTATATTAGCAGGTATAGTTTTAAAATTAAGTTTATATGGTATATTTAGATTAATGTTACCTTTATTACCTAAAGCTTCTTTAAACTTTACATATATAATTTATGTAATAGGTGTAATAACTATAATCTATGCTAGTTTTAGTACATTAAGAACTATAGATATTAAAGAATTAATTGCTTATTCTTCTGTATCTCACGCAGCTGTATATTTAATAGGTGCGTTTAGTAATACAATACAAGGTATAGAAGGTGCAATAGTTTTAGGTTTAGCTCACGGTTTTGTATCACCAGCATTATTTATTTGTGCTGGAGGTATTTTATACGATAGATCTTCTACTAGATTAATTACATATTATAGAGGTATGGCTCAAATTATGCCTATATTCTCTATATTATTCTTTATATTATGTTTAGGTAATAGTGGTACACCTTTAACTTTAAATTTTGTAGGTGAATTTATGTCATTATATGGTGCATTTGAAAGAATGCCTATATTAGGTATACTAGCTAGTACTTCTATTGTATTATCTGCAGCTTATACTATATTTATGTATAATAGAATAGCTTTTGGTGGTTCTTATTCTGTATATTTTGTAGAAAACATAGGTGATGTTACTAGAAGAGAGTTTATATTATTATTAGTATTTGTAGTATTTACAGTATTATTTGGTATATATCCTGCTCCTATATTAGATGGTTTACATTACTCTGTTTCTTCTTTAATTTATAATATAAATTAATATAAGAGATATAATTTCTTTATTTTAATAACATTTATTGTTTTGTTTTATTATAATCAATAATTATGTTTATTTATCTTCTTACTAGCTCAATGGCAGAGCCGAATACTTCTAATATTTTGATCCAAGTTCGACCCTTGGGTAAGAATTGTAATAATATTATTATTAATATTATTATTTTAGCCTTTATAGCTCAATGGTAGAGCGAGATACTGTTAATATTTTGATAGATGTTCGATTCATCTTAAGGGCTTATTTTTACTTTACCTTATAATCTAAAAAAAAAGTCAAGATATATTAAGAAAATATCCATATAATAGATAAAATACAAATATATGCCACAATTAGTACCATTCTTTTTTGTAAATCAAGTAGTATTTACTTTTGTTATATTAACAGTATTAATATATACATTTACTAAATTCATATTACCTAGATTTGTACGTACTTTTATTTCACGTATTTACATAAATAAATTATAATTATATAAATTAGTAGTTGTATTTTATATATAACTAAAACATAATAATTTTTTATTATTATATATATCTCTATCTTAATAGAGTTTCATTAGGTAATGGAAATAATAAGTTAATATTTATATATATCTTATAAATAAACAATAATATGCGTCATTTAGATTTTGTATTAAGTCCATTAGACCAATTTGAAGTAAGAGATTTATTTTCTCTTAACGCTAACTTATTAGGTAATTTACACTTATCATTAACTAATATAGGTTTATACTTATCAATTAGTATCTTTTTAATTTTAACATATAGCTTATTAGCTACAAATAATAATAAAATAATACCTAATAACTGATCAATAAGTCAAGAAAGTATTTATGCTACAGTACATGGTATAGTAGTAAACCAAATTAATCCTAATAAAGGACAAATGTTCTTTCCATTAATGTATGTATTATTCATATTTATTTTAGTAAATAATTTAATAGGATTAGTACCATATAGTTTTGCATCTACATCACACTTTATATTAACATTCTCTATTAGTTTTACTGTTGTTTTAGGTGCAACAATATTAGGTTTCCAAAGACATGGGTTAAAATTCTTCTCATTATTTGTACCTTCAGGTTGTCCTTTACCTTTATTACCTTTATTAGTTTTAATTGAATTTATTTCATATTTATCTAGAAATGTTTCATTAGGATTAAGATTAGCTGCTAACATATTAAGTGGTCACATGCTTTTAAGTATCTTAAGTGGATTCACATATAATATTATGACTAGTGGTGTAATATTCTTCATATTAGGTTTAATACCTTTAGCATTTATTATTGCATTCTCTGGTTTAGAATTAGCTATAGCATTTATTCAAGCTCAAGTTTTTGTAGTTTTAGCTTGTTCATATATTAAAGATGGTTTAGATTTACATTAATATTATAGTATATTTAGAGTATATAGATATATATATAATATCTATATATAAACAATTTATATTATTATAATTTTATATTATAATAATTTTTTAAAGATATAAAAATTTTATGAAAATAGGAAAGTCCAATACTTATTAGGCATATACACTTGAATATATTTATTCAATAATTATAAAAATATAAGGATGTTAACAGAAACTAAAATTATATAAAATACTAATAAGTAATAATAAAATAATAGCGAACAAGAATCCTATGTTAAGTTTTTATTTAGAATTATTAAAGTTAAACAGAAACTGGCTTAATTATATCTTTAAATAATAACATTAAAATTGATAATTTTATAGTTATATATAAAACAATATAGATGTGATGTATGCATTAAAAATAAAATAGAGAGTTTGATGATGGCTCTAACTGAACACTGTCCAAGTACTTGACACATGCTAATCGAACGACTAATTAGTTTAATATTATTCTATAATAATTAAATTAAGTAGTAGTGGTGTACAGGTGAGTAAAAGATAAATTGGCTACCTTAAAGTAAGGGAAAAAATCCCTTATAACCAAAGGTTTAATTACCGCTTTAAGATGATAATTTTTATCTCGGTGAGTAGTAGGAAAGGTAATGACTTTTCTAGCAATAAACCGTAGTCGTAACTGGAAAGTTGATCGACCACATTGGGTCTGAAAAAAACCCAATGCTTTTATGTACAGCAGTGAGGAATATTGGTCAATGGCCGAAAGGCTGAACCAGTAACTTGGAAGAATGATAATGTTAACTTTGTATCGGTGCATTCGCGATTAACTCGCATAAAATTCTAAATAGATTAGATATAATGACATAATCTATTTATAAGTCTTGACCAAACTACGTGCCAGCAGTCGCGGTAATACGTAGGAGGCTAGTGTTAGTTATCTTTATTGGGTTTAAAGGGTAAGTAGACGGTAAATTAAACTCTAAACGAGTACTTTTTTACTAGAGTTATATGAGAGAAGGAAGAATTTCTGGAGTAGAGATAAAATTTGATGATACCAGGAGGACTGTCAACGGCGAAGGCGTCCTTCTATGTAATAACTGACGTTGAGAGACGAAGGCTTGGGTAGCAAACAGGATTAGATACCCTAGTAGTCCAAGCAGACAATGATGAATGTCATACATTAGATATATATATTTAATGTATAAACGAAAGTGTAAGCATTCCACCTCAAGAGTACTATGGCAACATATAAACTGAAATCATTAGACCGTTTCTAAAACCAGTAGTGAAGTATGTTATTTAATTCGATGATCCGCGAAAAACCTTACCACAGCTTGTATAGCAGATTATAAAAAATTGTTACAAGCGCTGCATGGCTGTCTTTAGTTAATGTCGTGAGATTTGGTTAATTCCTTTAATTAACGAAAACCCTCACTTTATTTGTTTATATAAAGTGGTTCGCTACTACATCGGACCAGATAAAAGGGATTAAGACAAGTCATTATGGCCTTAATGCTGTGGGCTATAGACGTGCCACATACGCCTTTACAACGGGATGCGATATTGTGAAATGGAGCTAATCCCCAAAAAAGGAAATAATATGGATTGTAGTCTGTAACTCGACTACATGAAAAAGGAATTACTAGTAATCGTGAATCACCAACGTCACGGTGAATTTTATCTTAGTTAGGTACTAACCACTCGTCAGGCGCTGAAAAAAGTAGATGCAGTAAGTTTGATTTTTTCTGTGTAAAGTTATATATATTTATGATATATAAATATGCAGGATAGTTTTCGTATGCAAAACTTTGATTGGTGTTAAGTCGAAATAAGGTTCGTGTAATGGAAATTGCACGGGGAGTATAAAATTTAAAAAAAAAATAATAGTATATATATTATCAAATCAAAATATAGGTATATAATAAATTGGTTCAATTCCAGTTAAAGATTAAATATATATATATGAAATAGGGAGGTCCCGTAAGCTGGTTAACGGGTTGAGCTGTAAACTCAATAGCTATAAGCTATCGAAGGTTCGATTCCTTTTCTCCCTAATTAGATCTTTATCTAATCCTATCTAGACATTTATTATTATTTGTATAATATGTTAATAGATTTAGTTTTTTTTATTATGAATAATATATTTTTATTAAATGATTCTATTACTAATGGATTTAGAATAGAATTTGTAGATATTATTTATTTAGTATCTATTTTATTAGGTATACTTACTATAAGTAGTAGAAATCCTGTAGTATCTGTTTTATTTTTAATAGGTTTGTTTGTTAATGTTGCAGGTTTATTAATTTTAGTAGGATATAATTTTATAGGATTAGCTTATATATTAGTTTATGTAGGTGCTGTTTCTATTTTATTTTTATTTATTTTAATGTTAATTAACATTAGAGTTTCTGAATTATTTAATGATACTAATAATGATTTACCTTTAGCTGGTTTAACTATTATTATTTTTTATTATATAATGGCACAAGTATTACCTATAAATTTTACAGAAAATAGTATTGTTTCTTATTTATCTAATTCATACTCTGATATATATAATGTAGAATTAGATAATGAATTATTTAATATAGTTGATTTAAAACAACAAATTGGTTATGCAAGTAGTAAAGGTTGAGATAATTCACTAATAGAACCTACACATATAGCTAGTATAGGTAATATTATGTATACTAGTTATTCAATGTGATTAATTGTTACTTCCATTATTTTACTATTAGGTATGGTAGGTGCTATAGTTATCACAATAAAACAAAAATAGAGAGATAAAGCTTAAACAATTAATTATTAAATTAAAATATGATATATAAATCAAAAAGTAATTTTCAAAATCATCCTTTCCATTTAGTATCACCGTCACCTTGACCATTGTTTACTAGTTTGTCATTATTTATATTAACAACAACTACAGTTTTATTTATGCATGGATTCCAAGGATTCCAATATTTAGTAGCTTTAGCTGTATTTAACGTTATTTACGTTATGGCTTTATGATTTAGAGATGTAATTTCAGAAGGAACTTATTTAGGTAATCATACTAATGCTGTACAAAAAGGATTAAACTTAGGTGTAGGTTTATTTATTATATCTGAAGTTTTCTTCTTCTTAGCTATATTCTGAGCATTCTTTCATAGTGCAATATCACCTAGTGTTGAATTAGGTGCACAATGACCTCCATTAGGTATACAAGCTGTTAATCCTTTTGAATTACCATTATTAAACACTATATTATTATTATCTTCAGGTGTGACAATTACATATGCTCACCATTCTTTAATACAAGGTAATAGAAAAGGTGCTTTATATGGTACAGCTGTAACAATTATATTAGCTGTAATATTTACTTTCTTCCAAGGTGTTGAATATTCAGTATCATCTTTCACTATTTCTGATGGTGTTTATGGTTCATGTTTCTACTTTGGTACTGGTTTCCACGGTTTACACGTTATTATTGGAACAGCTTTCTTAGCTGTAGGATTATGACGTTTAGCTGCATACCATTTAACAGATCACCATCACCTTGGTTACGAATCAGGTATATTATACTGACATTTTGTAGACGTTGTATGATTATTCTTATATATTTCTGTATACTACTGAGGTTATTAGATATAAATATGTTTAAATATCTATTTATTATACCTAAGGTATAGTATCTAAATATATATAAATAATAAGATATATTTGCTTTAAATAACAGGTCTATATAGACCTGTTATTTTACAACATATATTATATATTTCTTTAGAGACTTTAGTTTAATGGTAAAACATGTGACTTTTAATCATTATAATATGGGTTCAAATCCCATAGGTCTTAATAGATTACTATAATCTGAATTAAATTTGCGAAAATGACTATAAGTTAATGGTAGACTGCTTATTTACCATATAAGATGTGCTGATTCGAATTCAGCTAGTCATAATAATTTAAAGATTCAAAGTCATAATGGCTATAAGTTAATGGTAGACTGTTTACCTTCCAAGTAAAGTGTGCTGATTCGAATTCAGCTAGCCATAAATAGGGTTAGTAACTTAATTGGTAAAGGGTTTTCTTGTCGAGAAAATAGATGCCGGATCGAAACCGGTCTAACTCGTATATATATATATAAATTAAAGGAAAAGTTGCTATTGGTAGGGTAAGATATTTGCTAAATATTGTGTTTTAACACTTAGATGTTCGATTCATCTTTTTTCCGAAGAGCATAGTTTAATAGGTAAAACTGTAAGCTTCAACCTTATATTTCTTAGTTCAAGTCTAAGTGCTCTTGAATATATTATAGGTTCTTTAACTTAACTGGTAAAGTGTATTCTTGATAAGGATATGTTCAGTGTTCGAGTCACTGAAGAATCAAAAAAAAAAGAGAGTTTGCTGAGTGGTTTAAGGCGGCTAGCTTGAGTCTAGCTAAAGGTATAAACTTTCATATGTTCGAATCATATACTCTCTGATACCTATAATGTCTAAAAAAATTAATTAAATAAAATTGCGTATAATAATGTATTAATATGTTATTATATATATAATAAAATTAAACTAATGTAAATACATTATAGGTCTTACAGGTTAGTGTCCGGTGGTTGGTCGCTTCATTTGGGTTGGAGATTGTTTATGTTCGAATCATAATAACCTGATAACTAAAAGAAGTCTAATAATATGGCTCAATAAAGATGATATGTACCATATACATCTTGAGAAATCAAGACAAGTATATAAAGAAACTATTATGGATGGTTAGCTATATATTTCAAGATATTTATATCTAGGGAACAATATAAACTAGAAATCATAGAGAAATCTAATTATAAGACAAAGTGAATTGAAATATCTTAGTAACTTTAGTAAAAGAAATCAAACGAGATTGTTATTTGGTGTCTTCTGAATAGCAAAAGCCTTAATAAATAATTACTATATTTACCAAATATAGGTTATAATTGTTTATAGTAAATATACTATTTAGTATATTTAAGTATAACGGAAAAAAATCTGTTGAAAAATAGGGGAACCTTCCTCTAAGGCTAAAAAAAATATATAAGCGATAGAGTAACAGTACCGTGAGGGAAATACCCTGAAATAGTAGTTTTATAAGCAGCTCAAGTTAAAATTTAAATAAATAATAAGAGCGTACCTTTTGCATAATGGGTCAGCAAGTTAATTTTAGATGCAAGTAACATCTCTTTTATAAGCATTTACATATAGAACATTAGACATTATGTCTAATGATATTATTTTAATATTGGTATGTAAATTTATTAATAAAATTAGGAGGTAGATACGCAGATAAACCAATTATGAAAAAATGAATTAGTATCTAGAATTAGACCCGAAGGCTAGTGATCTTACCATGGTCAGGGTTATAAAAGCCCGAACGGGTTATCGTTGTAAAGATATCCGATGAACTGTGGTAAGTTAGTGAAAGACAAAACTGACTAGTATAGCTGGTTTTCCGCGAAACCTATGTAAGTAGGTAATTTAATTAACATCTTAGCAGGTACAGAACTGTGATCTCGGACAATATCTAAGATATTTGTCAACATCGGGGGGTTGTAGTGACTTTACCGGAGAGTATTTGCACTCGGAAGGGCAAAGATGAATGTTAAATAATCGGACATAGTGCGATAAGGTTGTATGTCTAAAGGGAAACAGCCCAGAACAAGAGTTAAGGTTCCAAAATTATTGTTAAGTGAAATTAAGGATGTTTTTTTTTAAAACAATCAGGAAATAGGCTTAGAAGCGGCCATTTTTTGAAGACCTCGTAACAGAGCACTGATTAATAAATTAGGAAAAAACGCCGAAAATTTAACGGATCTAAATAATATACCGAAACCTTGTACACAAATTAAAATTAAAGCGCTGTGGCTTAGATTAGATGTTAAATCTAAATTTAAGCGCTGTGACTTAGGATTTTTGTGGGGTAGCGGAACATTGGATTAAACAAAATATTAATATTTTTCTTAAAATATTAAAGATCTTGCATAAAGCTATCTAAACTAAATATATGATTTATTATATATTGTGATTGATTATTTATTTAACTATAGTTAAATAAAAAAAGTTAGTAGTAGTAAATATTATATTACGATTTATGAGTATCTGTTAAATCCAAGAGAGAATGCTGACATGAGTAACGAAAAAGGCTTTTAGCCTCGCCTGAAGCTTATGGTTTCATCTAAAATCGGTGTCTAAAAAAATTAATCAAATGATAATTTTGATGACGTTTTATGCTTTTTTTATATGATAATACCAAAACCTTTAACAAGTAATAAAGGTTCTGGAAAAGTTTATTTTATTATTTGAAGTGGAAAATATTTAATACTCATACTTATTGGTATAAAATTGTAAATTATAATATATAATACATACTTATTATAATATTGTGATTTACAAATATAATAGAGTGAGTAAAATAATAAATATTTTTTAACCAAGTAATAGTCTTTATCTATTATAATGATATTAAAGATAATAATTAATAATTAATTACCATTAGATTATTAATATGTATTTATAGATTATATAATGATTATTATATAAAATATATTTATTAAATGTTATTATTAATAATACTATAATATATAGATTAAAGACAACTTTACACTGGTAAAAAAAATAAAAGAAAAAAAACAATAAATAACCGTACCTAGAAACTAACTCAAGTAAGCAAGTAGAGAATACAAAGGCGTTTGAGAGAACAATCATTAAGGAACTCGGCAAATTGACTCTGTACCTTTGGAATAAGGAGGACCATTATTATTAAATTTAACATATAGTAAAGTATGAAATTAAATATGAAAAATTAAATTAATAATAAGAGGAATCATGAAATAATGTTGTACGACTGTTTAATAAAAACACAGCACTCTGCAAAGATAAAAAATCAAAGTATTGAGTGTGATGTCTGCCCAATGTCGGCTGGGTAACGGATCTACCTTGATTATTAACTGAGGTTTTGAAGGACACCCCGATTAATGGCGGCCTTACCTATGAGGGTCCTAAGGTAGCGAAATACCTTGGCCGTTAAATGCGGTCCTGCATGAATGACTTAACGATGCAACAGCTGTCTCGATGATTGTCTCAGTGAAATTGGAATAGCAGTGCAGATACTGTTTACCTCTAGATAGACGAGAAGACCCTATGCAGCTTTACTGTTACTAATTATAGGAGTGAAATTTTAGGATGATTTATAGTGTATAAGGTAGTTGTTTAGATAATAATGAAACACCTTTATTCGAATCCTTATATATACTCTTAATGATTAGAAGGCAGTTTATGCGGGGCACAGATCCCACAAAAAGTACCTGGGTATATCCAAAGTTCATATTGTAAACTTGTATATTTATATACAAATATTTTAATTTGTTCTAATTATTATTATAATTATACAGTTATTATTCGATTAAATTCCACAATTATTTTTTATTTTAAGTAAGATTTTAACTATGCGGTGAATAGATGTATTTTAAACTTTACTGGACTTTGTTCTAATTTTAGTTCAAAGATTTAAAAGTTTATTTGTTATATTAATAAAGTATTTATCTTTATTAATATAATGTTTATTAATACTTTAAAAGTTTAATGGCTAAATCTTGCTTTACTGTTTGACCTACAAGTCTATCAGTCGCGTAAGCGGGGCATATGATCACAAGATGCATTAAGGAAAGGTCTTGGATTATAGAAAAAGTTACGCTAGGGATTTATAACTGTGAGTCCTCCAATATTATAAAATATTGGTAATATATTGGGTAAATTTCAAAGACAACTTATATTAGTTAAGTGTATTTGAAGCGAAACTTATTTTAGCATGTGTTTATCTTTAAGATAAATTAAAATAAGGACGTTCAACGACTAAAAGGTGAGTATAGCTAACAATAATCCTTTTTTAACGCCCAACATCTTTATTAATTAAATACACTATTTGTATAATAATTATTATTTTTAATAATGTATTAGACTTGGTTTACCAAGCTTTAATATTATATAATTAATTCTATTAATTATATTAATATCTAGATATATATATAGATATGTTAAATATTATAAAATCAAAATTAAATACTACATATAAAAAAAAAGGATTAAATGATTCTAGTATAGCTATTTATAATAGAGATGTTATACCTGCTGTAAGGAATTGAAAAAGTAGTATATATGCTTATAATAAAAATGCTATTAATTTAATTCCTATTAAAAGCAAATATGTAATGAAATTAATTAAAGCATACTTTAATTTATATCATTTACAACTAGAATCTTTATTAAGAAAAAATAGATTACGTCGTAGATTTAGAAAAATATCTACTAATAGAATATTTATTAGTGATGGTGAATTTAAACATACTAATGATAAAGTAAATATAACATTATATGTTTATAATAAACAAAAACTTAATTACTTATTAAGACTTAAAAAAAGATATTTAACTTTATTTAAAAAAGCTAAATTTGCTAGAAAATTAAAATTAATAAAAAATAGAGGATTAACTCTTTTGTTTAAACATAAACAAAAAAGTATATTATTAAGTAATCTTTTACCTAATTATAATACTCAAGTAAATACAGCACAAAATATTTACTATACAAGATTTATTAAAAAAAGTTTTAGAAGATTAAAATTCTATATGTATTATAAACAAATGCTTTATATTAATAAAGCTAAATTTGAAAATACTTATCTACAAGGTTTAATAAGTTTAGTAAGAAATATTTTTAATAAAAATGTTGAATTTAATATCATTAATTTAAAATATTTTTATTTTAATAGTAAAATATTTACTCAACCTTTAGAATTAAAATTAAAAAAAAAAAGAAATGTTTTAAGATATCTTAAAGTTTTAATAAGAAAAGCAAAAATTAAAAATGTTAAATTAGCAGAAAAATCTAAAAAATTTTTTAATTTTAATATTTTTAATAGTGATAATTTTTTACTACAAGATAATACTAAATCTAAGTATTTAAAAAAAATTATTTTAAGTAATTTAAAATATAAAAGAGTATCTGGTGTTAGATTAGAAGCTGCTGGTAGATTAACTAGACGTTTTTCAGCTTCTAGATCTCAACGTAGAACTAAATATAAAGGAAATTTAGAAAATGTTTATTCTTCATTTAAAGGTTATCCTACACCAGTATTAAGAGGAAATGAGAAAGCTAATTTACAATATACTGTTATTAACTCAACTTCACGTGTTGGAGCTTTTGGTGTTAAAGGTTGAGTAAGT
The DNA here is from genome assembly GCA_000576735.1 of Penicillium fuscoglaucum FM041. Lineage (NCBI taxonomy): Eukaryota > Fungi > Ascomycota > Eurotiomycetes > Eurotiales > Aspergillaceae > Penicillium > Penicillium fuscoglaucum. The sequence goes on from HG814453.1 coordinate 13,548, forward strand.
AGTACTTAATTTCTCTTTTCTTTTTTATTTACAATTTTCCCTCCCTTATATTAATTAATAAAGATGATGAAATAGTCTGAACCGTTTTGAGAAAAATGGAAATAAAAGTATATTCAGCTTTAGGCTGAATCTTTTATGATAACATAAATTGAACAGGCTAATTTGCGCAAGAGAGTACAAATTGAGTGCGCGGTTTGGCACCTCGATGTCGGCTTAGCTCATCCTCATGCATGCAGAAATCATGAAGGGTTCGACTGTTCGTCGATTAAAGAGCTACATGAGCTGGGTTTAATACGTCGTGAGACAGTATGGTTTCTATCTTCTAGAGGAACATAAAGTAGATTAAAGATAGCCCCTTCGTACGAAAGGAGTTGGGTATATTGATCTCTGGTTTACCTGTTGTTTATGGTTTATATTATAATATATGTTATAATGATAATTAATACTTATACTAAGGTATTGTTACACTATTAGTAGTGTAGCCAGACAACATAGGCATGGCAGGAAAGCTACATCAGTTAAAGATAAGTGTTGAAAGCATCTAAACGCGAAGCAAACTTTATGATACTTTTATACGTAGTAGAACACTACGAGCATAATTGTTAAAACAATTAATAGGCTTTGGTTGTAAGAATGAAAACATTTTTAGATATAAAGTACTAATTTTTAAGAATAGTATACTAAATATTAATAAATATCATTATAATATTTTAGATATGTTACAATAAAGCCTTTTTAGCATAAAAGTAATGCAACCGTTTTGTAATCGGTAGAAGTGAGTTCGATACTCGCATAAGGCTATATATAATTTAGATATAATTTAAAGACCCAATGGTCAAGACTGGTTAAGACATAACATTTTCACTGTTAGTGCGGGAGTTCAAATCTCCCTTGGGTTAAAAAAGATTAAATCTAATAATAAAAGAGATTAGCTCAGCTGGTAGAGCTGTCGCTTTACACGCGAAAGGTCAGGTGTTCAAATCACCTATCTCTTAAAGCGAATTAATGTAATAGTAACATATATGGCTCATGTCCATATTATTTAGGTGCAAATCCTAAGTTCGCTACCAAAGACTATAGCTTAATTGGTTAAAGCGAACCACTCATGATGGTTTGAGTAAATGTTCAAGTCATTTTAGTCTTATATAATCCGAGTGCTGGAACTGGTAGACAGTCTTAACTTAAGCTTAAGTGGCGCAAGCCGTAAACGTTCGAATCGTTTCTTGGATATATTAGGGGTTATAGTTTAACTGGTAAAACGACGATTTTGCATATCGTTATTTCAGGATCGAGTCCTGATAACTCCATAACCATTAATATTGTTAATTATTAACGCTTGAGAAGCTCAATTGGTAGAGCGGATCATTGAAGCTGATTAGGTTGTAAGTTCAAATCTTATCTCGAGCAAACTTGGCTAACATGGCTACTTAAATTAATAGACATGGGTATGCTGAAATTGGTAAACAGGTTCCGCTTAGAACGGGATAGTTTTATACTTTGCAAGTTCAAGTCTTGTTACCCATATTTATAGTTTATGTTGTCGACTAATCGGTAAGTCATAAATTTTTGGTATTTACTATTGGGTGTTCGAGTCGCCCCAACATAAGACAAATTCTTATTTATTATCTATATTGTTTTAGCCAGGATAGTTTAATCGGTAGAACAATAATTTCATGAATTAAGAATGAGAATTCGAATTTCTCTCCCGGCTTTTTTTTATTTAACCATAATAAAAGCTATATCATATACATATTATACATAATTATATACTAGTACATTTTCAAGTCCGGCCAAGTCCGGCCCTTACAGTAATCTTACTATATTTTATATTTCTAGTAAGACACATACGTTA
>HG814454.1:0-15332 GCA_000576735.1 Penicillium fuscoglaucum FM041
AATATTAGTATTAAAAGATATAATAAAAAGAAGAGTATAAAAATATACTCTCTAAAGAAGGGAGATATAATAGACTTTAAAGACTTCGAAGACTTTAAACTGTAAATAATAAAATAAAGAAACTATTAAAAGACCTAACTAGAAACTATTAAAATATATAATAAAGAAACCGATAAAGGACTTAATTATATAGTAATAGGACTTAATCGAAAACTATTAAATAAAGATAACAGTTAAAGACTAAAAAATAAGTCGAGGGCAATATATATAAAGAAGAGAGGTAATATTATAACTACTCCTAAAGAGAGTCGTAGGACTCGTAGTAGGACTATATAACCCCTGAAGGTATATTATATATATAAGACAATATATATATAGAGTCACGTGACATTATACGTGACCTTGCTTAACCCTTATATGACTATACTAGTGGAACTCGGAGCATATTTGAAGGCTCAGAGTTCAGTTTGAATACAAGTAGTACTAGTTGCCATACATTCGCAGTAGTATTTGTATACGTATAAAAGACCCCTGTCACTCTGATCAATTCAATTAAGACCCTACATAGTGGGGTCTTCACATGGAAGTCCCAAAAAGAGTCATCTCCATCGGCAAACGAATGAAGACCCCACAGACGAGGACAATCTCTTCTCTTTAGAAGATTGAAGCCAAATTGTCGCAGCTATATAAATCGAAATGTATTTCAGCAGTACAGCTAAATAGGGACAATACGACAATTCCTTCATTGTGAGGTGAAAGCCTATTGTGGAGAAAGGAGAGCCAGTCGACCAATGATATAACCCCTGAGAGCTGTAGGTCCTCTGGAAATTCTACAAGTAAAGGCTGCGTAGATCAAAGATATTGCAAGCCTCTCGGTGTGTTTTGCAGGGTCATGTTATGCTACTCCAAGGCGGAGGAAGGAGCGATAGAGATCCAATCACACATTATGTTGCCACCCCCAGCAAACTAGCTCATTTGCACGGTCGCCCATATGATCTATGGCTGTGAAGCGCATTGTTTTCTGGGGCATGACGTGAGATATGGCTTTCGCATACAGTACTGGTGCTACCCACTGGTCCGTTTCAGTCGAAGATTGCGGCATTTGATTGGAGAGTCCTGCTTGACTCCCTAGTCCCGGACTGCCTAGTCTTACTAGACCGTCTGGACCGTCTAGTCATGGCCGACCCCCCAGCCGGGGCTGACACCCTAGTTGCGCTCGACTCTTTAAGAGTCGTGGGCGAACCCCTAGTCGTGGCCGATGCTCTGATCGTGCCGGACACCCTAGTTGTTCTCGACACTCCATGCCCTCTTTCCTTTGAAGTCATATTTTCTTACTACAGTACAACTACGACCTCTTTTATTCTTATTATTGATCACAGAAATCTAACTGGTCATGATACTTTCCATATACACTTGATTGGAAAACAGCTCCCGTCGGAATCCGAATGTTCCCTGATGATCCTCTAGGTTCTCACATTTGAAGATCCATATATCGTCCATTAGCCGCTATTATTATCTGACCTTTCAGAGAGAAACCAAGCTACCTTCTAACGTGCACTGATGGAAACCCGGTCGGAACAATTAGCGACTCCAGAATACAAGATGATTGAATAGAGTTTATTTCGTATCAGCGTTGAATAAATACGTTAGATGGGAATGGAGCTAGATAGTAAAACATGAAATCTATCAAAATGAGAGGATAACGTAGACTGCACCTTCCAAGTTCGGCTTCTTCCTTTAGCAGCTTCTTTCCAGACACCAATAACCACATAGTGTGAGTAAATCAATTAAATTACTAGAAACTATCACCACTGAAAGGTGGTAAATGCTTGCTGGAGGTCTGCGTAATTGCAGAGAGGTCGACAACAGAGGCACACGAACACCAACGCCGAACAAAGGACGCATCCATGTATTCCATCCGTCCGTATGTATTGACAAGACAAAGCCCGTGTGAACGGCCAAGCCAGTAATCGAGTGCTTCTGTGGCTGAAAAGGCGGCTCGAAAGTCTATTCGGATTCACTCCCCCTCTTATCGATTCCCAATTCTAAGAAACTTCAACAAAACCTCATAGTCGAGGCCTAATTTGTTATACTTCTGATTGTGGTCAGAATAAGATCCAGATGATATACAAAAGAGGAGAGAACAAGAACAACCCCTGTAGTCCCAGCCCAAATCCACAGCGGGAGCTCACCCGTTCCCAGCTCCTTAAAGTTCATACCGAATATAGAGCATGTAAAGGACAACGGTATGAAAATTGTGGCGAGGACTGTAAGTTTCCTTACTCTCTCCGCATTCTCAAATGCGCGACGAGACTCCTCTAAGATGGAGCTGTTAGCCAGGGTCGCCATTCCGTACTCACATTCTTTTTTAAGGGCCTCTCCGCGTTGGAGTAGGTATGTGAGATCCATGAGTAGTACTTTCGCCGTTTGATCGGCCAAAGCTGAGGTTTGTGGCTCGCAGCAGGGCCAGCCAAGCGTATGCCGGTTGTGCAATGTGCTGGCCGTTTCGGTTAGACGGTCAATATGAGACGTGAGTTGCGTCTTGATATACTTAAGGTTTAAGAGAGAGATGGCGTTGTGATTTCCCCGGATTTCGCGACCTATGAATGAAAGCTCATGCTGAATGCGAGTATGCAAAAGATTCAGGAATTGTGATTCCGAGGAAGCGGCGAATTGAAAGATCTCGCCGAGCGCGTAAAGTGCGTCTTTACAGGCAAGTTCCCGATCGAGCTGAGACCCATATTGGAACGGGAGGACGCAGATATTTTGCGCAGCCTTCCATTCATTGATGGCATCCGATTTAGCGGATATCCAGTCGCCTGTTGACAGGTCTTTAATGGAAGGCAATGGAAGGGTTTCTGGCTTTGAGGTTTGCGAGAGATTGGACTCGCTTTGAGGCTCTGAGCAACCACTGCCCGTTTTGTGAGGAACAATTACCGGGAAAAAGTATGTCTCCCAATTGCGAGTCCCTGTAATTGGGCTCCAAGGTCCTCTGGCACAGTCCGAGAGATCTATACCATTATCCAGCCAGATCACCGCTCGCCAGGCATCTCCCTGTTGTCTCACTTCAATTGAGATAGTTTGTTCCACGACATACTCATACTTGCTTAGTAACAGGCAGTCGCGCACAACCGAGTCTGCAACTCTTCCCTCATCCCTTAGATCATGAAAATATCTTTCCAGGCCTTCACATGCGACCTTGCGATCATTTTCTAGGTCTTCAGGCTCTGGGGAAAAGTAATTGCCACCGCGGGAGCAGATCGTTGAAATGGTCAGTTGCACAAGGTGACCAGACGATGATGGCAAGGAGGGCGAAGCATATAAATTCCGACTTTCGAGCGCGAAGAGTCTTCCTTGTAAATGCGATCGATAAAATTCTGGGCTGATGTTGTATTTGTCACCGGCTGCTATTAGCCACCTGGGTGAGGCATGCCCACGCAAGAATACCAGGGTCGGTCCAGTTGCCCCCTCATGCTCAGAGAATCTGGTGATTTCTGGTGATGACGAGCCAAAGCGGGTAATAGTCCCTGACGATACATCGTGGATGACAGTAAAGTGACCTGTTGGATGTGTATTTTCGAACTCTTCCGGTTGATATTTGGAACTGGCCGGTGGAAGTACTCCCAACGGAGGAGGCTTCAGGTAATTGCTCAATCCGTTAAGATCAGGTCTAGGGTACAGACTATTGCTACTGGACTGTTGTGAAAGCTCCCTGACTTGTTGGTAAAAGGATCTGTCGGGCCCTATGCATATTTCAGTTCAGTATTAGAGACCCAATTCACGCACTGAAAGAGCTCACTAGAAAGCGGAGGCCTACCAGGCTCGATTCGACCATGAGCTGTCATCTTCTTGATGGCTTTTCGGTCTTTAAAAGGAGCATGGGAGGAGAGTGGCACGAATGTTTGATGAAGGGGTGGTTGTATTTTTGTCGGAAAACCACGCGATCTCATCAAATTTGGAGGCTGCAAGAGAAGGGTGTAGTTCTACTCTGGCCTGTCGCAAGATAAAGGTGTTGACATAGACTGATGGGCTTGGAGGAAGAATCTATAAAACCCTTCAATATTCGGCGGCCACTAATTTCCCTAGAATTAAAAAGGACAGAAAATTGAAGGCTGTATTAATGCTGTTGCCAGTAAAATAAGTGAATTTATTGTTGAGGGGTAATTCAATAATCCAGCGTCTTAAAATGATGAGACAAGCGGTCAGCCCTGATCATATGTATGGCTTGGTTGTTACCAAAATTTAGATGAAAGAAGAGGGGTGCAGGTCACTAAACCCACAACTCACCCATCACCCACCCGCAGCGCTTACACCACCCAAGTGCCCAATGATCTAATGCCACAACCCCTCCCATCCCTGCAAGGTGACATGAAGTGCATGCCTTCTCGTTTCCTGCAGCCATTTGTAAGTTCGGTGATGACTGCGGGGCTGACTGCGAGGCTGATAACTCGTATTCCTCTAGGTCCGATGGCAAATCCCCATTTCAAGGTTGATTCGCATGTCCACCTGGTTCTGCCGGTGGAAATTCAATTTTTATTTTGCTATATAGTTACTTAAGCTTTGAACCTCCTTAACTTCCAGGCTACCCAGCTTTCTCGTCGTCTAATTTTGGCACCGAAAGCACATGGCTCGTCACCGCAGCAGTCCTGGGCTACCGGTCGGAAATCGAAATCAAAAGAGCAGCACACCTTCAACACCACCCCCTGCTCGGTCCTCTCTGAGCTTGATCAAAGTTTTGGAGATCAATAATCAGGATCAAATGCGAGAGAACTCGATTCAACCTAGGTATTCTTGAAGATTCTCATTGTTCTCGCAAAGCTTATATGTAATGCAGTGTCATTGCTATCCCGGGATATGGTACCCCTCCTATCGATAGTTGGAGGGTGCACGAAGAGCTGCGACAAGCAGCTCGTCATGTAGAATCGGTTTCCAACCTCAATATTTACATGCATCAGCCATCCTATGAGTCTCGAAATGATTTCACGTGGGAAGCATTTCTCAAGGCAGGTAGTGATATCGCTGAAGAGGTCGCCAAACTATCGTTAGAGGTACGGAAAAGAACAGATAGCCGAGGTTTAATATTACAGCTAACACGCTACAGTTTCCAGATCGCCCCATCATATTCATTGTACATAGTCTTGGGGGTTTATTGCTCAAGCAGGTATAGTTTTTCCAAGTGCGAAAGTTTATCGCAAGCTCACCCTTCACAGGCATTGCTCTTAGCAAACCAAAACCTGCATGATAATCGATTCAAAACTCTCCTCGAATGCCTCTCCGGTATAATATTCCTAGGAACACCGCACGCCGGCATCACAGACGAGGACACCCTATTGCGGCACAATCAGCTTCTTTACAATTGCGCCAAAGTGGCCACACAAAAAGATCACAAAAAATTGCCAGCTCATGACATGTACCAGCTTGCAAATCTGGCTGCAACTTTTGAGCGGATTGCCAACATGCCTGTGCTATCGGTATTTGAGATTGGTCAAACCCAGTCCCGGGTTCAGAAACTGTTAGGCTCAAAGAAGGTACATCAATATTTGCCACTTGGTCGCAGGCGTAGCAGCTGACTCAGTTTAGGTTTTCGTTGACGAACAGCTTGCAACCATTTCGTCGCGTACAGAAAGACTTTTTGGGGTACCTATAACTCATAACGAGCTCTGTAGGCTGTCCCTTCTGAGGGATGACGCTTATTCCGCAAGAGAATTTCTGCGGTCTATATTCGAGCGACTGGAGGGTACGTGAAATCCTGTCAGACTTACATAGTGACATGCTCATTCAATATATCATTAGAACATAGGAAAGAAGTAACGATTATGCGCAGTCTTGAAACATCTGAGCGTACGGTCTCAGATCCACTAAACCCCTTGAACCTCACGACCGTCGAGCAGTTGAAGGAGGTCAAACCCTCGCCACAGTCATCAAAAGAAGGCAAAAAAACAAAATGGGACCTCTCCCATAAAATCTCCGAGATATCGCTTTCCTCTCCTTTGCTTTCTGCGACCAATGATATGGTTTTAGGAACAAGAAAAGCTCATCTTCCCTGCTACAAGCTCCCTGGGTATTCACAAAACTTGGACTTCGTCGGTCGAGAAGCCGCTCTATCATCGATGACTTCTACCATCCTGCCTACTGAGCCTGCACTCTCGGAAGCCTCTCAGGACCTGCGTTACTTCGCATTATGTGGAATGGGGGGTATAGGCAAAACTGAGCTTGCGATCAAATTTGCATTATCCCAGAAAGACGCGTTCGACGCTGTGTTCTGGCTGACGGCCGCGAGTCACTCCCAGCTGGCAGCCGGATTTGGTCGAATCGGTATCGAACTTGGGCTACAAAGGGAGGATGAAGGCATGGACCTGGAATCCAGCAAAGAGCTTGCCAAGGCTTGGTTCCAGACGCCCAGGGAAGGTGACATTAAGAATGGGACAACACAGAGCAGACCCTGGCTCCTGGTCTTTGACAACGTTGACAGTCTGGACATCATTACCGACTATCTACCACGCAGGGGAAATGGGGCAGTGTTGGTGACAAGTCGCGATCCCTCTGCGAAAACCTACTTCTTCTCCCACGGGTCCGGCATTGACATGGATCCACTGTCGACGGCTGAATCAGTGACTCTTTTATGTAGGCTGACCATGCAGAGTGACAAGGTTGAGACAGATGACGAGCAAAATGCATCAGAAACTGTAGCCAAATTCGTTGATGGACTTCCTCTAGCGATGACACAGATGGCGGGTTTCATTCGAAGAAGGCACTTGTTGATCCGGGAGTTCGTGAGCCTTTATGCCAACGATACTAGATACGCAGAGGTCCGCGAAGCTGGCAATCCGGAACTATCTTATCGCTACGGATACACCTATGCCACAGCTTTCAGCTTTCAAGATTTAAGCGATGATGCCATGGAACTTCTCCAAGTTCTTGCTTTTCTCAGTCCGGATCGCATCTCGGAGGATATTTTTCTTCAGCCATCGAAAGGTCTCACTCAAATCAAACATTTCTGGGACAGCCCTTTGGCTTACGCAAATGCCCGTTTCGAGCTAATATCATCATCCATAATAAAGAGGAACATCGCTCAAAAGGAACTTTCCATCCATCGCGTTATCCAAACAGAGGTACGAGCTAGAATGAGTGTGACCGAACAATATTACACATTCATGACCGCTGTATCGCTCGTTGCAAACATTTGGCCACCCGGAAATCTCTCCAGTCAGTTTAGCCAGAGATGGTCAATTTGTGAGTCTTTACTGCCTCATTTGGAACGATTCCATCAGCTATGGGACGAGGATGATAAAGGGTGGGGGCGCTTTGAGGTGGAATCAATTCTGCCCAGCCTCTTCAATGAGGCAGGAATGTAGGTGGTACTAATTTTCCTGTATTAGGGAAACCAGGAATAGTGACGCTCTGAACAGATATCTTCGCGAAAGAGGCTTCCCCTTCGAAGGAATCGCATACTTGAACTTGGCATTCAAGCTCTGCGACGAAGCTGGAATCACAGAACAGCCACTTCTAGGCGACATGCATCTAACTATGACTGCTTTGACGAACGCTGTGAAGGATGCACAGGGATGCTTGAAACACAACATTGCATGTCTCGCGATGCGCAAAGCCGAAGCTGTGAAGAATGGAAGGCCGGATCTCCGGCTCGCATTTGCTCACAGTCAAATGGGCATTGCCTATATGGGGATCAAGAAGTTTGCGCTTGCAACAGCATACTTCCAGCAGTCTATTGCGATGTTGAAAGGACTCAACGCGGATGTTGAAGAATTTGGCTTTCCGGTCGCTAATCTGGGCTTGGCCTATTGGATCCAAGGCCAGCTGGAAGAAGCAGACGATTTGCTCACAAATGAGCTATCGAACCGCAAAGCACGATGGGGGAGTTTGGATAACGTTTCATACAAGTAAGTTCGCCTTCCATGATCTTTTATGGTATTCATCGGTCGGTGCCCTATACTTACTGCCCTTTTGAAGAACTGGAAGGGTGCTGCACGCATTAGGTAATGTTAAGATTGGAAAGGCCCTGCAACTAGAAGCGGAGGGAGATCTCAAAGGCGCCGAACAAGTGTGGAATGAGGCATTTACCATCCATACCAATTGCCTAGCCCAGTACGAGTCTACTTTGGGTAAATTCCATAATAACACAGGCGACATTTGTCATAAACTAGCCGAACACCACATTCATCGTCGTGAGGATGACTTGGCGCAGTAAGTTGACAAGGAAAAGTCGCTTTGAACGAACCTGACACGTTTTCTACCAGGGATTATCTCGACCGCGCTCTGGGTATATATGGAACCAGGCCTGCTTTCAGACATGAATCGTCTCGGTCGTCTTTCCTTCGTGGCGTAAGTCTCCAGTCACTAGGAGGAGAAGAAAATATCGAAAAGGGGAAGCGCTGGATTGAACGTGCGAAAGAGATTCGGCGTGAAATTCTACCCGGGGAAAAACAGCGGGACTTTGACATCCATGACTTTGACAAAATTGTTCTTTTTTGGTCCATTTGAACTATGTACGATTGTTATCTCAAATTGAAATTTTGAAATTTTATTAATGTGAATCATATACACAGTGGTAGATTTTGCTTGCACTCTTTCCTCTTAATATCTAGTACCTTGCCGAGGAACGCATCTTGACCTCGCATAGGTTAAAAAAACAGATCAGGTTCAAGTTGCCTTTTCGGGCGGTTCCTGGCCTATCATAAAACTTTTGGTCCGCTCGCCTAGAGGCAGAGAATGAAATACGACATGCATATTGCTACCCAATGCACAAATATCACATCTCAGGTGCAGTAGAGCGGAGTAACAGGTAGGTGCCTCAAGGTTTTTACTCGAGAGTTGTTTCTATTTATTGAAAAGAAATCAATGGTGAGAAACGTCAAAAAAAAAAGAAAGAAAGAAAGCCATCTCCCGTAAACTTCCACGTATTTGTAGGCAAGGTTTGTTTCCGTATCCGCTGTCAAAAAAGACAGACGATAACCATAGCTGGAATTTTTTTAGGGATGGCTGGATAACCATAATTCAGCCCTCCATTTTCAGCCGCTTGAAGGCAAGGAAAATTTCTGCCTACAAGACATGTCACCCGATGAGGTGCATATATCTGCATGACAAGTCACAAGCTACCTCCTAGTTGGTCAATCCATACAAGCGCTAGGAAATTTCTCAAATCAACTTTGCCTGAGAAGTGAATGGCTGGAAGTGGGGGCAGTCATCCACTGCATGATTGGCTCACTTCAATGTTTCCTTTGTAGGAACCCCTTCCCCCTCTCCCAAATATACAGACTAGTAGTTTCAAATAGCATTGGAAAATCACTCAACTTCCTTGACTTGCCGATTATTGCCGATTCTCCGGATGGCGGCAGCCTTGTTTCTGGCGATCCCATTTCTATTTCCACAGCCCGAGAAGTGTAAGCACAGACAGTGCGCCACTTTTGAAGATAGCAAACAAAAGAAAGAGGGCCCTTGCCAGAGAGTGACAAATGGCGAACCGTTGTTTCTCAGCTGAGATACTAACAGTACATCGCGAGACTTCGCAGAGACTTTTGTTCCTTTTGTGCAGTATCCAGCCTTTCATAGTGGACTTGGGTACAGAGAATCTTGGAATGGCGTGTCTAGGCTTGAGAGTTATGTATTATCCTCGCTCACCTTAGAGTAATGACCGACGGCTATATAGAGACCTCCTTTCCCCAGATATTTTCTTGAAGCTAAATCAATTATCAACCCCGGGAGTTCAATTCCATTCTGAACAGATCACAAGCTGTGAGATCTAAGAATCTTGTCACATTTCCATACGTAATACGCTCTACCCAACACAAACATCTTCATCAACATGAGCAGCTCCGATCATTCGAAAATCCAGCCTTGGAAAGTCCTGTCAACTGAGGAGTTGTCCGAGGACAACTATCCTGATTTAGCTGCACGGCGCATCCAAGGAAATGAAAATGGAAATGATTCTCCTCCTAGTATGGGGGCTTCTGTTAGTAAGCCCGCTGACCGAAAGACCAATTTCGTTTATGCTGGCACCAGTGAGGAGGCCACCTTCGGACATGTGAAGGCTGGGGCTAGTGCAAATTAAACTCCATGGATTTCCCTGCAAAGGTCAGTTAGCGAGTCATCCATCTTTTTTATATATTATTATTCCCTGAGGGCTCACACAACTATGAATATCTAGGACTCTATGTGGATACCATCGGGTGGAAGCGGAACCGGTTAGGCGGTGTTATTCTGCCGCCGTTCCCATCCCCTTCTTGTTCTCTTCTTCTCCCCGCAACGCTAGTGCAGTTGCCCATTGTTCCTTTTCCAGTTTATGAGCCTAGGTCCTAGCACACTGCATTATTCTCTCTCTCTTTGCGCTAGAGAGAATTGAATTTAACCTCATTTGACGCTTTTTTCCGCGAAAATCTCGAGTCCGTGGAGCCTCACCGAAAGCCCCGATCAAAGACCCATCCCCCACATGAATCCCCTCGATAGGAGGACTGAGACAACAAAACCAGAGTCCACACTTGAGTGGAAAATTTTCGAGAATTCCATAATTGATTGGACAAGTGACACATAACTGACTTCACGATGGCTTCTAACGTGGATATTCGAGCTATCTAGAAGGCCAAAGTTCTTGCGGAAAAGGCCAAATATGATAAAGAAATAGCCAAATTTCGCGAATTGCACGCTACAAATGAGATTGAGGTTGATAAGTCAATTGATCAATGATGTTATTGTACTCTAACAACAAGAATATGATAAAGCCATGGTAAAGTAACAACAACAGTAATTGGCAGAAGAAAACGCAGTCGAATATGAAGTCGAAGACATAAATGAGGCTATCCCTGTACCTAGCACTTGAGGTAGGGGTATAGCCTGCAGGAGTACAGCCTGTCGAAACAATATAAATTCAGTAAATCAAACCTTGGAAAAGATTAGTGATAAAGAATCGGACCATGGATCGACTCGGAGGTAAATGAAATTTAGACGTTGATACCAGATGGTTTTAATGAAATGCAATCGGTAATATAGAACACTCTAGATCAGACTGAAATTATCTTTGAACCAGATATTCAAATTTAAGCACCAGAACGGCACATTCAGGCCCTAAATAAAGAGAAAACAGCGGTTTATAGCTAAAAATTGTCATTTTCAACCCATACCGAGAAGATGAGGGTATTGCTACAAAACATGCGATCAGTAACGGCTGAAACCGATTTACCCCACGAATCCAAGGATAACCATACTAAGACATATCGACAAAGAAGAATCATATAAGGGGATTAAAATAAAGGTCAACAAGAAGCGGAAGCCTACGCAGACAGCGTTCTTGCCCGCAAGTTCTACAATTACATGGAGTTGGCTCGGCGGAAGCGCGTTCATCTGATATTCAAATGCAAAGTTATGCTACCCAGACAGATCAAATAAATTCCCAGTTCTGAGCTCAAGTAATAGATCGTCTCCCACGTAGATTCAAATGTTGCACATATCGATTCAGAACTTAGGCACCCCAAGGCTTGGACTCTGGATAATCAATATCGGCATACATAACTAACAGTCGCACATCAATGCTCTCTCTTCTCCGAATATCTTCTTGACCCTCAGATGGCAGAGGGAAGGCCCCGTGAGGGGTAGCTTAAGAGCTAGCGTCAGTCAAAGTCTCATATTTCAATTGGGATTGGGACTCACAGGAAGAAAGGGGTGCATGGGAATCAACAGCTTTGAAAACAAGCACTTCGCCCTCAGTTTGATCCGGAAGCCAGTACCATTTTTGATCAGGGTTGAAATGGAGCATCATATTTTCGGCGAGATAGTTAGGGTAAATTATATCTGCTGGAACCAAATCATCGTGGTCTAAGGTCGTGGCATCACATACAGCAAGAGGCCAGTCTCGAACTGGAGTTGCCAGGGGCCTCCAGACTCTTCAAAATTGAATCGGACTCAGTATGATCGAAATTTTCAATGAGCAGATTTAATAAGTCTTTTTTTTACTTACGTGATGATTTCAAATCTGGAGGTAGTGATAACATCCGCGTAATGTCCATACAGCTCCCGGATGATGGATTTAGAAGCCTCAAGGGTAACATCTGCATCCTGATCATCAATCTCATAATTAATTCGCACCGAATGCACCCAGATACTAAATACTTACCAACATGCGTCATTATGCTTGGCTGTGGGGTGGAGTGAGGCTTATCACCCATTAAAGGGAACTTCGGTTCTTTCACTCGCAACTTTGTTCAACCTCAATGTTAGTCGATACACTCCATAATGATTAGAACTTGAACTTCAACACATGCACATACCTGTGAGTCTAATGCTCGGACTTCTTTAGCCCCCAGAAAGGCCTTAAAGTATACCTCGAGCTCTCTGAAGTATAAGTCTTGGACAATGTTTTCATCTTTGAAATCTTGGGTTGACAGTTTTGTTTCCAATTGATGGACCTCAAAGCCTTGGATGTCAAGTGAGAAAGATTGAACAATAGGACGCATGTTACGAATCACGGTTTCGTGTGGAGAGCGTTTCAAGTTTGAGAGAGGAAATATGGCCTTGGGGAAGTAATGAAAGCTGTATGGTTTCACTGTTCGCCATAGGTCGACCCGATCAAGAAAGTGCAACGGAGCCACTAGCACTTGAGTACGGCAAAGAGTGCATTTTACGTCAGTCTAAATTCTGAACTTGAAGCTCATATAATTGAACAAACCTTGATCCGAATGAGCGAATCTATCATGTAGATTATCTTTGTCCATGACAGTGGTCCCAGGATACATTCAGTGTATGTTACTGGAAATGAGAATGTTGATTATTCAAACAGAAGTAATTCTTGAAGTGCTGCCTTAGGAAACGTTGAATAAATTAATAGGTAGGTCTGTATTAATATAGCCCTCCAAAAGTATCACCATCTGAGCACACGGGGTGCAGCGGCGGGAAATTATTTCCACGGCATTATATGAGTGATACGCACAAGATATCGACGAGATCACAAGTGCGGGGGTAGATATGGCTAAACTTAGTGCTAGCGTAAGAAATTAATGAATGGAGTACGGTTAGTGACTTTTGTGGACATAGAAATTAAAATGCAGGATGACATGGGCTGGGCCGGGCTAACGTTCCAGCTGACGTGGCGATGGAATCATAGTTGAGGCTCGAATTTTTAATGGCGGAACCAGCGGCAAATCTTCAGCAATATTTCATATGCAAATCGAGGATTCTCAATGTGATAATTAGATAAAGTCCAAAATTCTCATAGCAGGCAACCTCCAAGTTGAACACCATCTCCATCAATAAAGAAGAACAGCATTTAAATTTACTGTTTATTTAATATGATTGACTTTGAGCTCACAACCTCGCCTGAGGTACGTGAATTTCCCAATCCCCCGATCGCCCTAAGGCGATCTGTCTCGCAAGCTAGCTCGGCGAGGACCATCCCTCCACGCTGGCAGTATATCTAATTTCACTTTCACCTTGAAATCTTCAGCTCAACATGGCGACGCCATCAATTTGCTACGAGATTGCTTAATATGCGCTTGAACCTTGCCCAATGCAACAGTGTGTCCGTGGTCAACAAAACGTTATTTTCTATAAATTATATTATATTTCCTAAGATTAGTAATTAATATTAGAACTTACTAGTTACTATATCCTTCTATTTATATAACTATATTAACTAGTTAACGTATTTCACATGCGAGCTAGACACACAAGCGAGCTGGACACCCCACCCACCCTACTGAATTTAAATGCATTTATCTTAACCAAAACGCCATTAAATTAAATCAACTAACTAACTGGTCTATCTGGATATGTTTCTCTTCTATACCCTAGCAATCTATATATTCTATACCCCTAAGAGGGCCGTATATATAGCTAAATAGTCGATTCTATAGATATACCGGGGCTAGGGGGAGGTACTTTAATTACTTCTTATTACTATATAATTAATATAGAGGCTTCTTAAACTAAAAGGCCTTTTTTAGTAGGTATATACCTCTAAGATCTAATACGCTTTTACTTCTACTTCTTATTAGTAGTGTATAATTCCTTAATTTCTTATACTTATAGAATATAACTTTATATCTAGAGTTAGAAGCCTTTTATATGTGACGATTGAGACTGTACTGCACTATCTTTTCTGCCAGATGTTTCCGACTTGTAGATGTTTGCATGGTTTGTATGAGGAGACAGGACCAGGACCCACAAAGGTCCTGCCAGATAGGTTTCCTCTCTTCTTCTTTCCTTTTACTCCCTGTACTTAGTATTCTCGTTGAAATGCACTCTTTTGCTTAAAGAACTGGCTGGTAACATAATACTAAGTACCATTCTCAATTTCACGAAGCAGTACGACTATACGGACTATCCACTACAATTGGTTCTAGTCACGCTTCACCCTACTTCCCGTTCCTTAGCATCGTATAAGCTAAGACTTAACTCGAACTAAACCGAACTTAGTCTGACTAATCACGATGGTTAGAACTAAACGATACCCGATAAACCGTAATAAGCAGCCGGTTGCTACTATACCCGATAATAAAGAAACCCCTAAATATATAATAGATGTTTATAAACCGAAGATCCCGATTACTAAACCGATGAGACTAGTTAAGACTAGAGAACCTAATAAAGATGATGATAACGCTGGAGAGGGATCTTCTTCTATACGCGATCGACTGTAGAATACCCCGTCGAAGGAACGATTCTATAAACTTATATAATAATATAAAAAGTTAGAATAGAAGAACTAAAAACTAAAGAACGAGCTTATAGTTCTGTTCGTAGAAAGAGCTAAGATTAATAATACAGTTAAAAGTCTAAAGATTAAGCGTAACGAAGCGATCGCTTATTACGAATATATAATTAGAGCTTATAATAGCCTTATATACTAGCTTATAAATCGTACTAGTATACCGATTGTAGAGGCTAGTTAGAAGATTATAAAGATACTAGATACTCCGATACTTAGTAATAATAAGTAAGTCCGATTTGAAACTTAGGAGACTATTATATAACAGAAACTCGAGGCGAATACTAATTATTACCTATTATCTATTTATTATAAGCTCTATATATAGAGTCGTTATAAAGGCAAAGCTTAACTATATATTATACCTAGAATAAGCTCTAAGTCGAGTAATCCCTATATAAACGCCGAAGATATAATTGTCTATTTAAAGACTGTTTTTATAAACCCGAATTAACGCACTAAAGCTTATACTATATACTATAAACTAATAATAAAGCTAAAAAATAGCTTTACTAATTTCCTTACTAAGTTTATATAACTCGCTAAAGAAGCTACTATAATTAAAGAGAACTATAAATATGATTTATACTCGAAGCTGCTATACCTATTATAAAGCTAGGTA
>HG814455.1:0-15287 GCA_000576735.1 Penicillium fuscoglaucum FM041
ATGACAACAGGCTTTTTTACCTAAGCAATTCGAATTGATTGTTCATCGATTGCGTACTGGATACGTCACCGTCCGGATGCGAGCCGTACATTCAGCGTTCGGGTAGCTCATAGCTTCAAAGGTTAGTTACTATTGGATGTTACGACGCCGGTATTCCAAATAGACTCAACTTACCATACAAACAGAAGGTTGAGGCTGGGTAGACGCTGAATCATCCTGCAACGCTACTATTACACACTGATGAGAACCTGGACACAAATAGAACCGGGCGGACTAATCAAACACCACGCGTGCATTTAGACAGACGCAGGTACGGTTCTGCGATGCAGATCCCAGCGACGACCCACGGGGCGGTAGATCAAGGAGGTTCTATTTGTGGCCCGGAGAGGAATTAGAAGGATTTGCAAATCTAGACACGATCCACAAGCCCAAAGTTGACCGCCGTCAGTGTCTGATGAAACGGGGCTTTTTTGCTTAGGAGGTACTGCTGGGGTAGGTGAGTATTTGGAATAACACGCAGACTTTGGCGACACAATGGTAGGCTAAAACCCGATCCGTGGTTGTGTTCTCTTGGTCGCGTAAATTCCCCTGTTAAGTGGCAAGCTGAACTTTGTCTATCTGGTCTGTAGAACGTTCTGAAGCTACGTATCTTCTCCTGCACCAAGCTTTCCCGTGATGATTAAACTGGTTATACTCTCTTCGAGCCCGACAATTCCTCTCCATATGCCCAATTCGATCGCCAGTCTGATAACTCTAGCAGATAGCTTTGTAGCGCGTTCTGGTTATCTCTCACTTCTCTCAGTTCGATCTTGGTGGTGTGAATAAGCGTGATTTGCTCTTCAATGGTGCGTTGCAGGTGTACATGATCTGCCAAACCTCTCTGGTTGTCACTCGTCCAGTGTTGATTCCCTATTGGTCAGCTCCAAGCGATCCGGAGCCGCGTGGGTCTGCTCACTTTCGATTCGTGCATGTCTCCTAATCCGAACCGTGGTCGTTGGTGAGGTTTTCCGACCCGTCGATCCATGTGCCTCTTCGCGCGTGCGTGGTGGCAAGGGGCTCGGGAGCCCCCCGTGGGTGGGTCCGCCATTCGTTTGGTGTTAGCTCCTGCTCGGCACACAACACAATAATGTTATATCGCAATGCTCTGTTTGTCGGCCCGTCGCCGGCCCGTCGCGCCTGTAGTTGTCTCCCTTAGCGTACCTCCGTGATAAAGTGATCCCGCCCTGTACAGTATGTGTGTCCCAGTACAGTATGTGTCCCAGTACAGTATGTGTCCCAGTACTACAGTAATATTCGAAATTTGTTTCCAAGTGGCACAGTGATCTATCTCAGGTGTACTGTACGCTCCCCTAAATGAAGCCTATTGACAGATATGAAAGTTTCAAACCAGAACCTGTTTAAACGTCGGACCTCATGACTGGGTGCAACACCTCACCTGTTGCTTAAGGACCACACCATCCATAGGCGTCGCAGCGGCATTGCTCATAGCGAGGGCGGCTATAGTCCATACAGTTAATAGGAGACCCAACGGGATGCCAGAATGTACGTCACAGAAAAGGTAGAAGCCAAGGCAGACTTACTAAACGGCGTCCATTCCGAATATGATGTGCCACAGTTTTTCGAGCACCCAGCCCACGCCGAAATTGTCAGTCAAATCCGTTTCGGCCACCCATCTCAATATCCGCTTGTAATCCTCCCTGGGCCGTGCTAGAATTCTATCGCGGCTTACGGCAAACTGTCCACAGCACACGTTTCCTATCTCCACTGGCACTTCCTCTGCTTTTACTCCTAGAACCTGCTGGTACGCCTCTGAAAAGTAAGCGCGAATGTCGTGAGCTTCAATGTCCACTTGCGACGGCGTAAGGGGGTAGATGCCGGTTGGGCATCCAGGGTTATGTTAGCAGCGGAGTTTGACGTATCCGTTGACGGCGACAGACTCCAGTCGAAGGTTTTTCAGCGTATCAAGGGTCAAAGGCCCAAAAAGGTCATTGTGCCATTGCTCAGGAGATGCGTGGATGAAGATTGAATAATCTGGTAGATAGTGGTAGAAGTCCACAATGTACGAAAGATAGGCTGATGACTCTCGCCCACGACGTGTACGAGGTGTGAGAAGTCCATACTCGACACGGTCCTCGCTGCTATAGACGAAAGGTATGTGGCCTCTGGGCTTCGGTCAGCCATTGAAGGTTACGGATTCGTCATTGACTCACGATTCCTTGCAGTGTTCCAGTAACCAGGTCAAATCATCAGTGCGAACTGAGGATGCAAGAGCATAGCCAACACTGGCGTTAAAGTTGTATGACTTATATGCTTGTGTGAGATTGGTAATCTGCTGAAAAGTGCTGCGACGACGACCTGAGCTACCTGCAACGCGATATTGTCAACAGGTTGGCGAAGATGTCGGTTTCATGAAGGGAGTAGGTACTGTCGAACGGCGGTTGTTGATCTCGAAGCAATAGACTTGATGTCACGAAAATTATTACCATAAAAACTGCCATTCCAGTGTTTCGAGGGGAAGCTCGTGACAGTAGCCGTGCCATCCACATCATTACTGAGTGAGCGTATGATGTGAGGGGGAGGTCCGGCCGGTGTGGCCTCATTTGACGGCAACATATAAGACACCGCTTTTACTAAGCTATCTGAAAATAACCTAACCTATGTACTTACTAAGTGACAAACGAATGACGCGTGCATGTAAGCGAGTGACGCACCCCAGAACGCCATACTTTAAGGCCATATATGTAGTCTGATATTGCAATCACAATATCTTCATTGTTTTCAAGTTTCACAGCACAACTATTAATCACTGAAATTCAACCAAATCGGAAATGGAACCAAACTGGATCATCGTAGAATACACTGTACTGTATTCTTGACTCAATCTGCATCTCCACCTGCACTAAAGACCCCAAGACGATGAGCAGCGAAGGCGGGAGATCCAACGGACAAAATCACTCAAGCGCCTGTAAAAACCCTCTACGTTTCCTATGATCTGCTCGGTTCTAGTGGTGGATCGCCTGCTTCATTCATTAGACATATTTTAGGAAAGCTTGTCATCGAGGTTCTTAATGCCACCGAATCATACCTTATTTGATCCATCCACCACCGAAAGAAGTTTGCCGAACTTCACTCCAAAAGCCACCTTCTCCTTTGTGGGCCCGATCAATTTCAGCTTTGAGTACAGGGTTGATTCCTTTTTTTCGCATCTTTTCCTGTTTCTCGAGAGGGATTTGATGAACTGGATGGTCGGGCCCAGGTTTTTCATTGGGATCATATGGCTTGGAAGGAGTGATTCCCCATTTCAATGCAGGATCTGGTAGGTGGTTTCCCCGCTTTTCAAGAGTTGAGGATGACCGCAGATCGGTCTTTTTCGATTTTTCAAACATAGCTTTAGTTCAGCCAGATAAGGCGTAATGTAATAGTTGATTTCGAAACGAGATGAGCTTGCGGGAGATTATAATTGGGGCTAAATCTTGTACATTCAAGATATTCTTAGGGACTACCTATGTGTAATATCTCGCGGCAGGGAGCTAAAAGATCTTGGCGCCAAGTGATGGCACCATCGCCCCGCCACGAATGCGACCCCGGAATCCGCTAAACGTAAAGACAAACAGCCACTGTAACGCACTTGTAATGGGGACGGACATAATCGTCTTCGTAGCCCTACCCGCGTTGTCGGGGTGGGTCTGTTTCACAGCCCCGAGTTTTTCTTCCACCAATCAACTTTGTGCGCGATTGAGCTTTTCAAGGATGAACCTTCAAAGGATATTACAGCCTACCACCAAGAAAAAAGCCAAAAATCAAGCTACTGGTGCGGTAATCGGTGTTCCGTACACCACGTTGTGCGCGCATTAATAATTAATATTGACCCCACATCTACACCAACCAATCCATCTGTCGTCAAGTCACGTGCAACAACCTCTACTCCGGCATCCCCGGGTATTCAGGGGAAAGAGAAACCATCATCATGCTCAGTGAGCAGGAGCATGATCCGCCCTGATGAGATCTATTATCAAAGGTCGGCCGGTACATATATGCTTCAGGATGATGGATAACAGAGACTTCAAGTGTTACCACTTTGGAGGTCGCAAATATACGTGACCAGGGAAGCTACTCCCAGAAGATACTCTTGGACCTACCCTGGGGGTAGCTTAGGCGGTCGACCGGGGGAGTAGCAACGAAGCATATATGGGGACACTCATTGGTGCACTCAGTTTAGTTCTACGTCTTCAATTATACATTGTTACTAGTGTTTACCTTTTACTTGATTATAACTTGGCAACACGTAGTACGAATAGACCAACATCCGGCGTAGTCGTAGTCCTATCCGGTGCTCTTCTGGCATCGTTACTCAATAGTTCAAACGGATCTATCCTGCAGTAAGGCCTGTTAGGCAACAGTACCGTTGAGAGAATAGATCGTTGACGTTGGAAGACTGAGTGGCATAAGACAAGTATTGCCCTAGACCTTTATAAACTAACTGTGGCTAGCAGCGCGTAACATTAAGGAAAGGAGAGAGAGTTGGCGGGATCGAACGTATACAACAAGGGGTGTGCTGGTGAAAGATCATGTTTACGCACGTGATGCCCACCGGGCACTGGCCCGTTACAAAGGTAGGAACCAAGGTAGCATAACCTCGCTAACTATCGGCACCAATACATTTAGTGCGAGTAATAGGTTTAGTGAACCACTAGTAGCAAATAGCGAATACGTACGCGTAGGAACCTCCTTTTGCTTCTTTCCCCCGTCTGATTAGTTATAAAGATATACAGTTTCCAGGCGTATGGCCTGTCAACCGGGTAAGATACGATGACGTTGAAGGGGATGCCGCGTATTGCCTGCATATGCCAAGACTAATTATTGTCAGAATTAGGAGGGATCCAGGCGCCCCGGGACTGTAGGCAAACGGAGTGGACGAGAGGGGGCCTACGAACCCCGCGTTATGCACCGCAAACTGGTCACAGTTAGGTTAGAAGGGTGGGCTATACTTGCCTTATACTCCTCAGTCCTACAACGTAGACGATCTGTCCTCTCAGCCGTACTGTTGCCTAACAGGCCTTACTGCAGGATAGATCCGTCTGAACTATTGAGTAACGATGCCAGGAAGAGCACCGGATAAGACTACGCCGGATGTTGGTCTATTCGTACGTGTTGCCAAGTTATAATCAAGTAAAAGGTAAACACTAGTAACGATGTATGATTGGAGACGAAGAACTAAACTAAGTATATGAATGAGTGTCCTTATATATCCCTGTGTCCTTCCTATGTAGATAAGTATATGTTAGAGTAGTAGAACCGCCTTGGCGAATTCTAATTTTCGAACATCTACCGATCTACTACCTGCATGACCACGTTACCGTAAATACCCATTTGGGCGTAGTATCGTGGACGGTAGAAGTTTGGCCGAAAATGGCGCCCTTGCCTCGGTCAATTCTCTGGAGTAGTGTGCCCACTTATCTAGGCACATGCAAAGGTACATGAAATGGTATGTTCATCGCCCGTAGGGTTTGCCGAATGGTCCTGCTTGCAGCCATCCTCGTTAAAATCCTTGTGTTGATCACCATAGTCCAGATAGCCGTCAGTACTACTGCTTGTGTGGATACTTTGAGTAAGAGCCAGCATATTAACATCTCGTCCGGACATGGATAGGAATGATTGAAAGGAGCATTACCAGATGGAGTACGGTAACTGTGAACTGTAGCAATGATCACCTGCGTGCCAGATCTTATTGAATTCTGAAGAGAGGACATCATTTCGGCCGTCACCGTAGTCACGGGACACACCACAAGTCAGTGAGTTTTCGCCGCCAACAACGGGGTTCTATCAAAAGCCAATGAACCGCAGGTCAGAGATAGGCTGGTCCGTTCAAGTACCTGACCTCGCTTCTGAAAGAATTCGACAGTACAAGTGCGATCGCGAGGCGCCACGGCGGCAGCAGCAGTAGTGCCCGCTAACAAGGCGGGAATAACAGCAAGTAGTATAGGCAGCATGATCTTTGTAATTGCTGGCTCGCCAAATTGGTTTGAAATAAATATTAGGTTGAGAAGACTGAATCAAATCTTGAGAATGACGAGAGCGTGGGTGGTGAAAACTTACAGAAAGAACGAACCTCATCTTGTTCTTCCCTCTCTGAATCCTCGGGAAACACCCAGAGTGACATTCGCTTTGGGATACGCTCCACTTCAATCAAAATACTGAATTGAAGGACCAGCAAGGCTCCATCCTTTTTGATCGAAGTGGAGCGTGTCTCATAGTGAATGTCACCCTGGGTGTTTTCCGGGGACCCAGAAAGAAAAGAACAAGATGAGGCCCCCTACTATCACCATAAACATCCCATTTATTTTTCTATTCTTCCTATCTGTGAACGCGTAGAGATGGGGCCCCCCGGAAGTAGAAGACGTAAGAATGTTTGTTAGACTAGGAATAACCTTGTGGTTACGAGGTCACTTATGTTTCTGTTGTCTCAGCATAGCGCTGGGCCGGGAGGGACCGTTGTACCTCTGCCATCGCGCTCATGACCTCTCTAAAACTGCGCGTACTCGCAAGGCCATCCGCGAAACAGTATAAGAGTTGAAGTATTGAATTTTACATTTCCTTGGGTCGTATCCTTGCCAGGAATGTCAAAACAGCACCATTGTAATTAATGCGAGCTCAAGACGATGTGCGAGTGTGTAAGTAGGATTTATCCGGATTTTCGTTTCCATTTTCCTGTTGTCTGTCCCGAGAAGAATGCCGAAAGAACTTTGACCCGGAAAAGGAAATGACAGAAATTTGGTATGGCTCAAAACTTGGAGAAATCCCTGTCCGGAGTGGCGGAAGAGGGTCTGGGATTATCGCAGACATCGGGTGAGTGACCCAGGAGAAAGGGAGAAAGACGCGGAGCGATATGGCGCTAGCGCCAATCGAGTGGGAACGCCGAGGTCTCACCGAAACATTTGAAGCGACCATTGGTTGCTCGATGGGAGCGGAGAACGAACAAGTCGGAACATTTGATAAGTGACTCACTCTCTCGTGCTTGTCGTTCCTCGTGTGGTTGTGCGAGGTGGCCCGGGTGCACCCGCATGTGGGTCCGCCATCCTTCCCGCTCGGTACACAACACAATAAATGCATACCGCAATTGTATCAACCGCAACGTCCTATCCCAAGTGGGAGTTGCCGACTCATCCTAAGTCGGGATGACAACACGTTACTCACATTTTGGTGGATATGGTTTGTCAGAGAAAGTGGGCCTATCTTCGGTCGGCATTTGATCTGTCGTTCACGCATTCTAAGCTCGATTTTCATAGAACTTCGTAGTTACCTACTTAACCTATAAACGTATCTAGCTACTAAGTTTCATGATCACGACCTATCTGTCGCGCAGATAATTAACGATCTAGGTAACATATACTGCTAAACACCGCGTACAAGCCAAGCAACAGCCAGCACAACAGAAAGCCCCAACACCCAGCGGAAATAGACTCCCGTATCCTTCTCGGACTTCCAACTTCTTCTGACAGCTACGTATGCGTAGCCGATACAGCCTATGTTGCCTTCCTTCTCTGCGCAAATTATAACAATGCAGGAGAAACAGATAACAGATGGCACCGTAGTACCAGGATGGAATCTCTACTTCAAAATGTAAATATTTCTATTTCCAACAGCATCGATATCCGGGGCAAAACCAACGCTTAATCCGAGAAAGTTGGCACATAACGAAGGGAACTAAGTGACTACCAAGGGAGCGAGCTCGTGAACATGGCTGAAGAGCAGAACGGCAGTAGTAACAGGTGGACGACTCATTAACCTCGTTACAAGTGGTAAACAACATATTCCGTGCCGAGCGTCCAGCCACATCCTATATATATCCAAGCATATTAAAGATAGTCCAATGATGAAAGAGACTTTCAGGGGTCCTAACAGTTCCCACCTCGCGCCTCACGCAGGGTATAAGGGTAGGCGGCAACGCAAAATTCCTGGCCATGTGAAACAGAAATCCATCACGATATCAGTAAATTTCTTCCCAGCCTCCAGCTGAGCTCGAAACTATCCTTCACCACCGCCTCAGAAGTGTAAGTAGTATCGCATTCCTGCTGCGGAGCCCCCGATGTCTTGAAAGAAACATACTACGTGACCGTGGAGGCGCCGGTATTATAAGCGCCAATTGAAGATGCTAGCTCCAAAAATTGCATCTATTGATACTGCCCTACAGCGTCTTAATCTTAAGGCCAGATTGTTCAATTTTGATATCAGCCTGAATCTAGTCTACTTTTCTCTGTATCTAACTAACTATTATTTAATTAATTATTAGTCTGACTGTATGAGGTGTTGATTTCTGGCTATCGCTTTGAACAACAGGCGTGATTGACCGCCATCCCAATGAAGCTTTAAAACAAAGGAGTTTGCGAACTTCGAATCGAATCCGAATCGGTCTTGAATTCGAATTCGTACGAATCTTTATTTTCAATATTAATTCGAATCGAATCGAATCTGCCAAAAGTCCGATTCGATTCGATTCGTGCGGAGCGGTATTCTCATCAAATTGTGATCACCCACGCTGAGTGGAGAGTCGTGCCGACCGGCGAAGCGGTGCAGAGGTGGACGGGTCTCGTGGTGGATGGGGCCCTGCGAGTCTGGCCGAGCGACGGGGCCGACTGGTGGGAGACGATTCGCTTGCCGTGGGGACGGAACCAGTCTCGGCATCCGACGCGGGGCTTCCTAAAAGGCGGAGGAAGGCATCTAGGGCTCCTTCGTTTCGACTGTGGTCATCAGTATCTTGGTCGTCGAGAAATAAGGCCATCGACACTTACCACACGCAGTATGATGTGCTAAAACCTGCAACTCGCCTTTCCCAACCATTCTTCTGCGCAGGAGAGATGACAGCACGATGTGCACTCACGGCAGCGCAAGATCACGCGCTCGTTCGCATGGTCTTCATCGTCGGGCAGGCAGAACACACAATAAATGCTATCGACGTGGATGTCAACCTCTTGGCTCGGCCTGAAACTCTGCAGCGTTAAGTCTTGGACACCAGCCTAGACATTACTTGCCGATGACAGGATGGCGGGTTGGTCCGGCGAAACGCTCCATGGAACACTATTCGTTCGCAGCATTGTGGCAGTCACAAATGGAGTGGATGGCTGCACTGGCTCGGGGCTGGTTGACTGGCGCAACGGCGGGTCTTGTCTGAGCTGGTGAGTTGACCCGTCAGTGTTGTCCAACGTGGGGCGTCGCCTGGAGGCTGAAGACGTCTGATGCTGGCCCAGATCTTCCACGACTGATGCAGAAGCTATTCTGAAGCCATGTGGTTCTCGCACCTGGTTGCGGACGGCGGCTTCATACCACTGCTGGCCAACTTGGTCGGCCTGCCGTTGCCGGTGCCATCTCGCGCAAAGAAATTCTTTAGCAATACCGCAGAGCTTAGATTGCAGAGTTGAAATGTCGAACGGCTCTCTGGCGAGAATGTTCAGCTTCTGATGGCCTATCTTGGTATCCTGGAATTTGATTGAGGTTTTGCACGGAGCGCCTTTTTAGACACCTGAACGCAGTGCAGAGAACTTCACTGATCCGAATACTATCGGCATTCAGAACAGTCGCTACCACGACCCTAGAGGTGGAAGCCCACGTACTTCCCACACACCTTCGTCTCCGCCACCGAGCCCAGCGTACCATCGCAAAGCTGCACACTTTGCCTCGTGATCATCCCATCTGGAGTGCACTATCACGAGCCCAGAGACGCAGGGACAATATAAGGTCACGTTTCCGGTTTCCCCTCGCGGAAACTCTTAAGACTATGGACCCGACCAGGTTGATGGCACTGGAGACGATCGACCCGAGACCGTTACCACCATGGCTCGCCGAAGCGTTCGAGGAGATTGAAATTGAGCCAAACCGAGAAATCGCAAAAGAGCGGGCGGAGACGGTACGGTCCCATGCTAACATCGTCGTCTACTCACACGCGTCCGGACGCGAGGGTCATCTGGGGGCCGCTATTGTTGCACTCAACGACAATAAAGAGGCGATAGAATCCGAAAATGTCCAGGTGGGGCCGACGGAACGCTGGTCGGTTCACATGGCAGAGCTCATAGGCATCTTCTACGCTGTCAACATGGTGTTCAAGTTGGCTCACCAACGCTCAATCGACGTAGACAGAGGAAACACAACAGCAACAATCCTATGTGACAGCCGATCCGCCTTACAAGCGATCCAGAATGCGAAGAACAAATCTGGACAACGAATCGTCCACGCGTTCCTTCAAACTGCCACCGAGGTCCAGGGACGCAACGTTACGCTTCGCCTCCAATGGATGCCAGGACACTGTGACAACCCGGGGAATGATGCTGCGGACCGATTGGCCAAGGAGGCCGCGCAACCGGGTCAAACCCATCCCTTCCGGCCGCTGCTGACGAGGGAGAGCGCATTTATCCGCGGCAAGATACATGCTCAGTGGGAGCAAGAGTGGAAGTCAAGCACCAAAGGCGCTCACTTACGGAAGATCGACGGCACCCTACCGGCGAGGTACACCAGGAAACTATACGGGAATTTACCCAGGAACCGAGCGTATTTGCTCACTCAGCTTCGCACGGGCCACAACTGGTTAGCCACTCACACGAAGAAATTCAACTTCCGTGATGATGATCAATGTGAGCGCGGTGCGCATGAGACGGTGGGCCACGTGTTGGTCGACTGCCCAAATCTGCGAGAACTGCGGCGGGAATTAAGAAGACAAGTTGGGGACGCGTTCAACAGCGTGTCGAGTCTGCTGGGAGGCTCAAACGAAGGTGAGAAAGGTAAACCAGACACCGTGTCGCGAGCCAAAACAGTCCAGGCTGTGCTGGACTTCGCCGAGGCGTCACAGCGGTTTCGCAGCCGTGCGCCATAAGGGCAGCCTAACAATGGGAGCGGCAATGTGGCCACGATAGGCCTTGACGGGGCTCTAAGTTCGTTTTCAGGAAGTGGATCACTCTACATGTACATAGGCGGAGATATATAGTTGAGGTAGACCGCATATCGCTTCTTGCGAGAGGTCGGTGTAAATGAAATCTACTACTACTACTACTACTACTACTACTACTACTACTACTACTGTATCAATACCTTATCGACTCCTACGGCATTTGGTCGGCATCTGCCCTCGCCAGTGTGAACCTCCTCCGCTGCCTATCGTCAGGCGGCATGGTGTTGGCGTCCCTACCGCTGTATGAAAACTTGGGCGTGAGGTGGTCGCTGGTTCTGCTAGGAACCCTTTCAGTGATCATGGTACCTGTCCCGTACCTCTTCTTCAAGTGGGGCCATGTTATCCGCAGGAAAAGCAAAAACGCGCTAGGCTAAGGTCCAAATCGTGCATAGTCTCCTTCTTGAGCAATCTACTTACTTTGTTTTTGGACTAGAGGTGGCTTGCATTGTCAGATAGCTTTGTCAAGCAGAACCTTGAGAGAAGTGCTGTTTCGTCCGTATATACTGAGTAGCTGAGCCGAGTGTGGCCTTGGTTTCAGATTGAATAGCTCCATAACAGATGGCGGTGTGCTAAAGTGCTAAACTTGATTCGGCCGGGAAAGGTTCCTACGGTGTTTTCTGAATGTATTCCTAGTAGACCGACAAATTTACCGTACTCACATTTTCCGGCATTGGGCAGACTATACTCACCGAAACGCCCGCCCCATGGCCAACATGAGGATTCGATAAGAGTTCACTCACACTACGTTTACATTTTGCTTCTCAAACCTTACCCAATACTATTCTAATCTATGTTTGGATGTAACAAACTATGTTCTAAGGAAATGTTACCATATCTGATAGTAAACGCCCATACTCTCACGTATCTGCCCTCCGTTCTCGGCGTCTGTCCTGTTATCGTCACCATATTAACCATGAGAGTAATATCTCATTTTTGGACATGCAGCCGGGCCATATCCAGAAAGAAGTTACGCAGAATTTATATGAATAGATGACCGAAATTAAGTTTCACGACTCAATAAACTCAGGACGAAGATGCGTTGTCGCTTCATCGTTTTCATTGAGACCAGAAAGATAGGATCTGACGCCATGTATACAACCGCATTGTGCGAGTATAATTCTGCAAATTTTAGCAGCAGGGAGTGCCAGGATTTTGATAGAGCAGCACACCGGTGGCAGGGACATCATCAGAGTCGCTGTTGCTGGTTCCAGTTGTTTCATTCAGACCAGGAAGAGATTTTATCTGGGATTGAGTATACGTCCTCATGTCGCGATTATATATGTGTTGGAGTGTGTTGATGGTTGAGCTGACTATTTGCATGTCGTTATGGGATAGAGCTCCTGGCAATGTTGTCGAAATAATATGGGTACGGTGCACAACGATTGTTTTGACCGACTTTGTATGCTTCAGGCGAGATGATTTGACTGTACAGCAGGGAGCATGAAATGATAATAGTCGTAGAAACGAAATTTGTCACAGAGCACATACCTAAAGCTAGATACTGTGTTGTTAACGTGTAAACCTAATTCGATGAAGGAGACGGGAAAAACTCGAATCCACAGGAGTCGTTGGATGTGACGTCTGTGGCGTTGCGAGATATGATTCATTATAGTGGGGACTTTCTTTGGCCAAATCAGGTTTAGCGCACCATGAGTGGGGCGCTTGGAAAGAAAGCGTGAGTGTTCAAGGGGTAATCTGTATTCGAATTCTACAATACCACAAAGTGTATACGTTCCTTCTTGTTCTCGAAAGCGCCTGGGATTGTGGCCTGGTTCGTTAGGCTAGTAAGAAAATTACAACGATCCCTGTAGCCATCCACTACTTGAGGCTACGAAAAGAATTCCTCAACGACTATTAGAACACCTTTGTCCCTCCGATAAACCCATCGCCTCCTAAGCCCCAGCCCTGCGTCCAGCCAGTTGGTGTCTTCCTTGCTTCGCGAACTTTCCAGAACAACGAGCCCTAGCAAACGTTAGCCGTGCTGTAACAACCCCGTAGTTGAAATGGGTTTCTATACATCGTATACCGCCCGTAGATCCTCCCTATTGACTTTGTTGTCTTTCTGGATAAGAATCCAAGTCGTTCCCCATTCAAAAAAGGCTGCACCCCACTACGCAGTCGTTAATGTTAAAGTAACACTTACTACCAAGATAAAAGACCTACCCCAAAAGGATCAGCGGCGCATCGATGGCCGTGCATTAGCTGGAAAAGCTCCCGAAGTGTCAAAGCTCCATCGCCATCTTTATCCCATTTCGAGAACAAATCCTCGAAGAGTTGCGGTATGAAGCGGCCCTCTGGGTCGTAGATGCCGCTGTCCGAACCGTGCTAAGAGGTGGATCAGCTTCACCATCGCCTCCAATATGCAGCAATGTTGCAAGTACTGACTTTGGCCTTATGTATGCTTGTAATATGAACACGGAACCATGGGTCGGGGCACCATGAGTATGCCATGTGTGTGGGGTAGGAGAAGTTCACGTTGATGATGAAGGTCGCAATTATCGAGAAGATAACGTTGAAACCTAGCTCACGAAACCCGTTGTAAGTATCCCATGGGAAGATCATCCCGTCGCGATCGCGATCCCAGAAAAGGATGTGCTGCTGAAGAGGCGACTGCATATCGTTAGCATCAGAATAATAGCGATAGGCCTTGAAGACAGCACGATTCTCGAAGACATACATAACCGTCACATTTTCTGGCCCATTCAAGGTCGCCTTCAGGTTTTTCCACGGACACCGCTGCGTTCGCTCGCGCAACACCAGGGTTTTCTATGGCGTCGGCGAGGGAGACTGCGGGGAGCCGCTTGCTGGTGATACCACTCTTCTCAGCAATTATCACGGTCTCGTTGTTCGCTTCTGCAGCCTTGATGCGCGGTTTCCTCTCACAGATTTTTGTACTGTTTATGGCAATTGGTTCAGGCATCGTAGCGATAGGTTGAAGATTTCGTTGCGACGTAGTTAGAAAATTCAACTTAAGTTACAATGCGGAATCAGAATCAGTGTCGTTGTTTATCAGTGTCATTGTGCCCACCAAAATCCAGGACCGAAGTGACATAAAATTACGTATGTCGCATGCGAAAATAACCCCCCTACCCCCTATACCTTGTTGTGTGTGTTACAGGGATTTTCAAACGACGTAACGTCATCACCCAAGGCTGACGATTGTTGGTCTCCCCAACCAAGCAGAAGCAAGGAATTACCTACATGGAAGCAGCTATATTCCAGGTATACCGGAACTATCTCGCATTAACTCCGGTTAATAATTAAAGCCGGTCATACATTTTAAGTACTCATGGCTTCCTCCCCCGGTGCTGGGCGGTGTGTTTGGGTGAAAGGGGAGGGGGGGTGTCTAGGTATTAGGAAAATGCGCTGATTGAAGTGGAGACGGTTGTCTAGCCAATGATATTCAATGAACGCCCTACTTCTTTCAGTTATTTAGAAAGAAAATGAATTATTTAATCTTGTTTCAACCCTCACATTTCTAACAACCGATCGTTTAATCAACAGCTGCAAGTTTGCTTGCCGTTGGCCCTAGTTTCTCACCACTATGGGCCGTGTACTACTCGTCGATATCTTACAGACTATGTGTTTATTCTCGTTATTCTACTGTACTGATTATGGTGGAAGGCGTCGTTACCTTTCAACTCCCAAATAATCGTTGGCTGCATGTTATTTATTGTTCATCAACATCATGTCTCTTCAACTGGTGTCTTTGCACTTAGCCCGCGTTTTGATTTGCATTCTAATATTGATTAACTACCCATACCAGAGCCACTCTTTATCTCGCGGGTGGGACCCTCACTTTTCTGGGATCGAATATGATCCCAGAGTCCATAACATGGCTCCTAAGCTCTTAGTCACTTCTATGAGTCAAGTCATGGTTCCCAGAGGATCTCCAGCTCCCGGGAGTGGACTGTTCTCTTATCAGCAGAACATGGTTGGTTGCATTAACTTGGGACACCACTTCCCAAAAGGCAATTGCCGTCACTTCGATCCGGGATTGGTTGAAATATGATCCGTCGTTGCCGAGGCATAGTAGGAGCCAACCGGGTATTCTTGATTGCTTGCTTGTCCAAATCTCTCAGCAACATGGTAGTCTCTGTGGTAAAATTACTTTGATTCTTGCGCTCTTTGGGATATAAGAGCTGAAATAGGGTAAGGCCGAGTGACTCACAATCGCCGCCTGTAGTGATGACTTTGACTTCGCAAGGCACAAAGCCTACCGCATGGCTGATCTTACTCAAGCCAATCGTTCGGCACCTCATCACATGCTTCTACATGTGGGTCTTCGGCGTATTGCTTGGTCATAGCTGAACCAGTGGATCTACTATCCCTATCGGATTGAGGCTGTATG
>HG814456.1:0-15157 GCA_000576735.1 Penicillium fuscoglaucum FM041
CCTCGGTGAAGCTATAATTAGGCAAAACACCCACGATCAGACCGACCAGGTGTAGAAGAAGCATTGAATGAGGAGTGCTCGAAATACATTTTGTTGCTCAGATAATTATGGTGATGCGATAGACTGTTCCTCGCGTAGTCAAATTTGCCGCTTCAGGCGGCTTGCAAGTCACTCACTCCTACTCTGCTGTAAATGCCTACTTCCACAACGGTCGCGAGTCAAAGTGGACTCCCAATAAAGACAACGAAGAAATTGAGGGGCTTGGCTCGAAAATTTCCGATTGGCTGCTTCTACATGGGAGCCGTCGCAACCCCGTGAATAATCCCGTAAGCAACTACGATTTATATCGCCTGTCCTCTCCCATTATCAACATCCACTACTGCACCCAAAGCGATCGCCATTGCTTTTTGGGCATAGTACCCGAGTTCACGCGATCGAGCATACTCTACTGCGTAGAGAACATGGTTGCAGCCCGATCGGGGTCTAGCAAGCGCCACCTAAACCAGACCTGGTAAAGATATCTCCGCCAGCATTTACGACGGACTTTGGTGATGCGATCTACTTGGATTGGAGCCGCAGCAGACATGCGCGTAACCAATCCCGCCGAAAGCAATCATATGAATGCTGATTAGGGGTCACAAACTAGGTAGGATTTTAGCTCAACATAAAATAAGAGCATGGGTGCCTATGTGATTGTTTCCCTGTGCCACTCTCTTTTTCAGTGCTCAGGCCTCGTCGCTTTTTGCTCACTGGGGAAAACCGAGCACGCCCCTAAGGGCGCGCATGTTCCGCTCAAGGGCACCACCATCTGTGCGCCATGGTTTTGCATCATATTGAACATCGGGCAATGTTACCCATCCACAATGACCAATCCAATGTAACAGGCTAGAGCAGCCAGTCTTCAGGGAAGGGGTTTGGGGGATCTCTGATCATTGCATTTTTCGCATCGTTCAGAGCTTTCAACCTGTCCAGCACCTCTGTGTTATCTTCTGTGCCACCCATCTCAGTGTCACTATCGTCATCGGTATTTTTAGTATCACCATCCTCCCCGGCATCTTTATCATCGCCGCCGGGATTGTAATTGAAGAAGGTGTTTATCTTGGGTACCTCATCGTCCAAAAATTCTAATCAGTTAGTGAATGTAGATCGGGGTCGCAGTGACAAATCTGGAATAAGCACAAAAAAGATGGAAATACCACAACAGCAAACAAACAGATTAACATGAACAGGGGGAGCATACTTTGTTGTTTTCTGACCGCGACATCCCATTGCTGGTACATGTAGTCTCGCCACTTGTCTCCAAAGTTCTGCTTGACATACTTCTTGGAGTTGAATTGAGGATTGATCTGAGACACCAAATTAGTCTAAATGGATTCTTCAGGTATTGAGCTTCCAAAGTTCTGCTTGACATACTTCTTGGAGTTGAATTGAGGATTGATTTGAGACACCAAATTAGTCTAAATGGATTCTTCAGGTATTGAGCTACACTCATCACTTACAGGAGCAGTCTGTAGCGCTTGCTCCACGTCATCACTGATGGAAAGAAGATGTGAGCGTCGAAACAGTTGGAACATGGGGACGAGCTAGAATACGCACAAGTAGTCACCTAATCGTTTGACTTGTTTAACAAACACGGCAGAGACGGTGGGGTCCGTAACATATTGCATTGCCCACAGGGCATGTTTGCAGGCGTTGATAGCATCGTTATAATCTCGTTTGGCTCTACCACTCTTGCCATTGCCGCCTAGCCACGAGGCCATTTTTTCTGGCTGCCTGATGTTGCCGGAAAAGTTGTCCCATATTCTTTTTAAGTTAGCAATATTTTTTGATCAAAATGAGCTGGAGACCAAATACAGCCTAGCCACGAGGCCATTTTTTCTGGCTGCCTGATGTTGCCGGAAAAGTTGTCCCATATTCTTTTTAGGTTAGCAATATTTTTTGATCAAAATGAGCTGGAGACCAAATACAATTTTTTGATGCCATTGACATTCGTTTCGATCAGCATCAGCTCGTCACGAAAGGTTTCTCCGCTGGGATATGCCATTGCCACTTGATTGATTGCATTGGGCTGGGTTATGCCTTTGTAAGGAAGAGGGAATGTCTGCCACCAAAACTTGTAGTAGTGACAGACGGTCCCTCTCCATGGCGGCGGATTTTTCCCCTTGTTTTTATAAGAGTCAGACCGTGGATCCTCGAACACGGTTCCTACACCAGTGGTCATTTTGGTCCAGAACGCTTTGTACTATTTTAGAAGTCAATATTGCAGAGCACGGATTAGGACTGAAAAGAGGTTACGTACCATTTGCCATTCCTAAGTGGCCGGGTTAGCAATGAGAAAAATCCAGGATGGGAGGTTGAACTTGATAGCAAGTGAAAAGATGGCAATGGACTCACAAGTACATGTTCAACGGCCCAATTCGGAGAGTCAGCCAACTCGGGCGTCGAGATTTTACCAAAGCCTACGAATACTGTTCAGCAACCATGGAAGGCACAGAGTGAATTAAGTCCACTCACTGTAGTCCGTGCAGTCATTGGGATTGAGGGGACCAAAAGTACTAAATGGGGCCGAGTCAGCTTTTGCCATGAACTTTCCCGAGGGAGGAAAGGCCGGTGCATTGGTTGTAATGACTGCCTCCCCTACGCAAAACTGCGCTGGCTCCTTTCCTCGTTTGTTAAGGACGTCAAACCCTTCATCCCGTCTAGAAAAGATACTATCCTCATCATCATAAAGATCGGTGTCTCTGTTGCAGTCTCCCGATGGGGTCTTCGTGTTTTTCGGGCACCTGAGTGCACCGCCAAGAATATCCGGAAAGAGAACCGTGTCTGAGGTCTGGTCACCCCTCTTGGCAAAGTCACCTCCCAGGTACAGACCGGAAGAAGAAATAGTGTTGGCACTCATCTCCTGGCCTCGTTTGTTTGTGGAACTCTTCCAGGGATAGCACTTCATTGGTGATAGTTCTTTGTCCACTCCATAGATGTTGATATTATGTGCCCCTGACCCCCAGCCTGGGAGCGGGTTCTGAACACTGATATCAACATCCAGCGAATAAGCGACACCGTAGATTGCACCATCGCAAAGAGAATTAGACCCTGTACTTGCTCCCACTCGTACCGTCATGGCATTGCTGAAGGAGGAGGCGATGCGTGTATCCACCAGGCTTTCCCCAAAGGCATCTAGCTGAATTTGGAATCCAAGACTAGGGACCACCGTGAGAGTAATTGATCCATCAGCTGAAATGTTGGCATTGGTATACGGCTCGATTTTGGTATTCAGCACGTGCGGCGTTATGATAGAGGAGGACGGGAATTGCTCCAGGGACTGTGGGAACATGAACATAAATGGCTTCTCGGTGGTGAAAGTCATGCCAGATGTAATCTTCCCAGAGACCGTTGCGAGACCTTGGATTTGCGCTGTGACATCAAAGTATGGCCCCACAGTCCACAGTCCTTTGATATTGAAACTGCCTCCAAAAGGATCCCATGTATCCAACAGTTGAAGCTTTTGTGACTCGTATCGAAAGCCTGCATTCGCATCAAGCGAGCCCATTGTATCGACTTTTAGGCCGTCCAGATTGAAAAATGCATAAGCTTCGCTGAAATCAAAGTTTCGTAGTGTACCAATCAGAGAAATGCCATAGTCCAGTCTCACGGACAAATCACCAGCTACCTTGGCCGTCAACTGGGCTGTTAAGGGAGGACATGGCTTTGCCGCATTGTACAGCAACTGCTCGAAATGATAGTCCTTCTTGAGTCCATAGTTGCTGTGAGCATCTAGGAGATTTGTGAAGCGAGTGAGCCACCATCTGTCATTGGATGAGTAACCACGCTTTTTGCTTTGGTGCTGCTCAAACCAATCCATGTGAAACTCGCGCCATTCTGTAGGGCTTCGCTTTTTTGATGACCCAGATGGAGAGGAAGCAACGACCTCTTTTATGGCAGTCAGTACAGAAAAGCCGACTAGAAAAAAGCAGACATACCGTCCCAATATCCTGGATGAGCCGACGCATCAAAGCGCACGTGAACCTCGCCACCCCCACGGCGAAGCTGCCGGAGATTATAATCGTATTTGATCTCATATACCTTGGGGCTTGCGTATAGTCGCTTTGTGAGGTTTGCTGGAACATGGTGTTCGTCAAGCTGCTTGAAAGAGATAACTCGCACCCACTCATCTGGACCGCACTCCTCGGGCAAGCGAATGATGGTACCACGAACACTGCCGATGGTGATGTCTTCACAGTTATTATCACCGCCATCTACCGTACATACAGCCTTGAAAGACTGCACACTATAGTCACCTTTAGCCGGAGTGGGGCAGTCGAACGCTTCCAGATGAGATCCATCTCGCTTTCGGAGAGACTGAACATCAGACTCAGAACCAACCATAATAGTCCACGCTGTCACTTTAGGTCAGCAACTACTCCTCCAATCTCCGGGCTAGGAAGGAAAATGAAGGGAAGGGGAGGGGAAAGACAAGACGAGAGGCAGAAAGTGAGACAGGCGATAGACAAGGAAGGAACGTAGAATCTTACCAAAAGGCTCTCCATTTGGATCATCTGCAAATGTTCCATCATACTTGGGATATTGTTCTTGGTACTCCTTGCCGGAGTGGTCAAAAGATTCGTAGTATACTGGAGGGGCTGCAGCTGGCAACTCTTCAGGGAAGAGTCTGTCAAGAGCTACTGGGAGGAAAGCTGTGCCACTGTTGACGTTGGTGGGTCAGTTTCCACTTGCTCAGACCAGTAAGGAGTTCAACTTACTTGAACGGAGGATCACAACAAAAGACCTGCTCACGACCCGCGATACAACCATTGAAACTGCCACCCTCACCGTGCCTGTTGCTGGTCATCTCGACTTGCCCCTGTGAGTTCATTCAAGAATTAGCAAACGAGAACAATGATGTTCAGTGCAACTAGAGAAAGATAATCGCTTACCGAGGGGCACACGTTGCCCTTACAAGTGAAGTGAGATCCGTGCCAAGCGCAAGTAGAGAACTTTGGTGATTCAGGGCAGCAAAATGCTCTCTCATTAACCGTGCCCAACTTTTGTGGTCGATCTGCGGGACAGGAATCCCACCACGAGCTCACTGGTTTGCAAGCTTCCACCGCCGCTGCACCGCTGGTTGCTTGACAGCAGAAGGTTCTTGTTCCGCTTGAACAACACTGATCTGAGCCGTCTCCACATTGACTGAATGCAGTCGCGACCTAAGAAGAATGATACAATCAGATCTTATGGTATGTTATCACGGGGTATTTCGATACCTACTTCGCCCACATTGCACCCTTTGTTGCAATTCCTGCCGCCTCCTCGCCAGGTACAAGTCGACGGATCGGGAGAGCCCCACGGCGGGCAACAAATCTTTTGAGTGTGACCTTTTATGCATGGTCCGCCCTTTGGTGCATTGACAGTTTCAGTCTACAGCAAGCTTGTTTAGCACCCATTGAATATAGCGAGTAGTAATGGTTTGTATACTTACCAAAGCTGTGAAGCCCTCAACACAGTCAATTCCACACCGGGAGTTATAGCATTTATCGATGTTGAAATAGCTTAAGGTAGAGCTCTCCCTCACTATAGGTGTCAGATCCGTGCCTGTCACGGATTTAAGTGCCGTAAAATTGTCGTCGTCTAGATCAATTGCCCAGATGAAGAGTCCATTAAGGCCACGAGCATTAGCAAAATCAATCTTTTGCTGGAAAGTGGTCTTGTCGTCAAATGAGATCCCTAGGCACCTGATGAGTAAAAATATAAACAACGATTTGGGTGATTACTGACAGCTTTTCCCCTCGTTGTAGACCATATAGTTGACACCAGCCACATTATCATAAGTGGTGAAGATCGAACCCTTGTTACTGGCAATGAGGTCTTGGATCTCTCCGAACGAAAGAATGCCCGCAGTGTCTGTCTTTGGTCCCTTTGCACCAGCTCCCGAAAAGCAACATCCTGGTTGGAAACAGCTGGGGTCCTCAAGTTCGAAAGTGCGTCCATAGAATGCCAATCCAAGATTGACCTTGGAAGGGCTTACATCATTTCGCCATAACAGCGAGAGACTAGCATCAATTTCTGTGATATTTGTATGAGCATAAATGTGAGAACCAAACGGATCGTGCTCATCCCAAACACCGTGTAGATCGTAGGTCATCAAGTTCAAATAATCCGCCCATTTCATAAGCTCGGGCAAGTCAAACCACTGAAGATACCATTATGATGACGGGGCAGTGAAGGAGATCATGAAATCCCTGTTTCTTATAGCAAACACAGAGCGGATCATCTGTAGCAAGAGAGGATAGTTGGTGACATCCCTCTCTAAGCCCCCCCGATCACCTGCATATGATGACGGGGCAGTGAAGGAGATCATGAAATCCCTGTTTCTTATAGCAAACACAGAGCGGATCATCTGTAGCAATAGGGGATAGTTGGTGACATCCCTCTCTAAGCCCCCCCGATCACCTGCCCCAGGATACTCCCAGTCAAGGTCAACGCCACTGAAACCATACTGAACCATGAACTTGTAAAGGTTGTTGGCAAATTTGGATCGCTTTTGCATATCAGCGGCAATCTCACCGAACAGAGATTGCGTAGAAGTTCTGATACTCAAGTGTTAGATAATCAAAGGACAGCTCGCTCCATAATATGCCTCACCCATTATCACTGAACGTCCACCCTCCAATAGAGAGCCAAACACGTAGGTCCGGGTTCCTTTTCTTGGCATCGGTTACCCTGGAGAAGGATTCCTCGCTGGTTCCCGGCATGGGCACGATTTCATACTTCAACCATCAGAAGACTTCAAAAGCAGAATTCATTGCCTGTTAAGGCCTCATAGAAAAGAACATACCGTTCCGGGGTAGATGTACGCGAATGCATAGTTAAGTCCATTCAAGGCTTCTACTGGGAGCAGGGCGATATCGACAGGAGATGTAGAACTCTCTCCCTTCCAGCTCTCGTAGTAGCCTATGATTGTGTTGCGGACGTCCCCACCCGACGAAGGGCTTGCAGGTGTTCGACAATTAGATTGACATCCACCTCCGCAAAAGTCCTGTTATCATGTTCATTAGTAGTGCCGCGTTTGATACTGTATTTGATTAGGGTTGAACTCACACTTGTAGTACCGCAGAATCCAAATTGTGAACAGCAAACATTTCTGGGAAATCATTAACTTTACTATCGCAAGGCAACATCCGAAAGTGCGTTCCACGTACAAGGGACATTTAGCATGACCTGACTCCGAATCCCTTCCACAGGCTGCTTTGGCGTCGCAGTTGGAGGTGCATCCAAGGCCGCAATATGTTTTTCCATATCCGCAAACACCGCTTTCGCCGCAGCAAGCTCCATTGGAGCAAGGATTTTCCTTGTCACAGGTGTAGTCTTGATCTTGATTCACATCAGTAGCTCGACGATGAAGCTGGGTGTGATTGCGGTGTTGCAGCGCCCACATATCACTGTCTATCTGGAAGGGAAGATCGAACGATTCTTTCCAGGTATTTACTGGCTCAGCTGCATCAACAGGTGATTTATGGTCTTGGAACAAAACAAAGATGGCAAGAGATATTGACCCCAGTACAAGGAGAGAGAATTGGAGACACAATGCCCATCCCGGTCGTCGATTGTTCCGTGCCATTTTCAGACTTCCCCCGAATGAGGTATATACTGCCCGATGAAGGAACCAAAACAACAGAGCTTATGGTTTGGAGCAATGACTGTAAATAATCAAACTACTGGAAAACAGGGAACGAAACAAGTAATCAGAGAGGGCGAGTTGTCTTTGCTCTCGGGGCTAAATAGATTCAAGTTATCGCAATTACAGTAGCGTTAGACTAACGGTCACCCCGACTGCGACTCCGTCCGCAGCATCCATTCCCGAAATTTGCCTGCCCCACTGCCTCTTGATTCTTGATCGAGACAGGACAATCGGTGGCAGATACAATCCATCGGTAGCAAGCTAGCAGCCGAACCATTTTTTATTGCGTAATATTAATGTAAACGAAGAACTAAAAAGTGGGCCAACGTCCACGGATTCTTTGAGGGATTAGTGTGAAGCGGAATAGATTGCGAGAGTGGATATAGTTAGTAGTATTTTGGCCCCCAAAGCCAGCCACACGCCAATAAGGATAAGCCTACGTTTTCTCTTGATTTTCATCCTTATCGGGGGCCAAGTTTGCTTGGCCTCCTTGGCTTTTTTTCCATACGGATCTGTTGTATGAATTCCGCCCTTCGGACATGAACCGAGAAATGCATTATGAAGGGTCCGTTGAAAGGTAATATTTTCTACTAGTCGGCAATTTCATAACAGTGCTCAAAATTAGGACCAAAATAAAAAGTCCCGTACCCCTGATGGGCAAGGTCTTCCGTCGTTGCCGAGGCCCACAAACCCTTCTAATCGACACCCTTTAGATTTCCTTCAATCCTATACATATAATCATGCTGTTTGCTTCCCGTGGTTGAGTACCCTGCATGCAATACATTGTACATCTCATTGCTAGCGATTTAAAATAAAATAAAAACAAAGAGCGCGCAGTCATGTTAAAAAAGCCAGAACACCGCAGCAGATTCATGTGGACCTTCTTGCAACTGCGACACAAGTGTGGAGCCACTAGTGGAGTCATTTATGTAGTGTCTTTACTTTGTAGAATTGAATGGGGCTAAAACCAGTAATCAAGGATCTTGAAACCAATTAGTTTACCAGCCAAAGTCGGATACCAATCACCATCCGGCTCCTCGGCCCCAACAAACGCAGTGTCGTATCAACTGACTTAAGATTGCGAAACAGCGGATTCTTGATGTTCACGCTACACAGCGCGGTGAATGGAGCTTAGGGAGTAAAATATCGTATCTAGTGACGGAGAAATCTGTAGGTCCGTGGGATCCACAGGCGAGCATGGTTAAACGAGGAAATTAGAATGTTCGATGGAGCGAAAGATACGTTTTCCCTCTTTCTTTGCTATATTGAGCCAGCATATGTCTCCCAACTCTCCTTCATTCCCATCACTTGGTATACTATGCGGCTCTTCATGACACCACTTTGGTGTCAAGTACTTGGATTGGGTCTTCTCCCCATTTGTATACCATTTGTCGTCGCAAGTCCCCACGACCACATTGCTGCGCATCAAAGGGCTCACCATCGCCGAGATGCGCTTTCTTCTACAACTTTACTTGAAGCAGCGACGACCGTAGCAACTCCCCACACAAATATGCTGCTGGCAGACACCGCGACAATGTCTGTACCAACAGGATTCTTCAATATCTCCGACTTGACTATGTTTTCAAGTGATTGTGCTGCTGCATTAGCTAGCACCGTAGATTGTTCGGATATCATTCGAGATTCCGACTTTCAAAGCGGACTCAGCGCAGAGAATATCACGGCTCTGTGCACTATAGCGTGTTTCGATTCAATCACCAGTTTCCGATCGAAGGTCTTGACCTCATGTGCAAATGATGTTTACACCGACGAGCCCGTCAATGGTACCTCCTATGTCTATGGAACTGGAGTCAAGGATGATATCTATAATATTGAAGGAATCTCGATCAAGCCAATCGGGCTGGTTGATCCTTTTTTTGTTAACTACAATGTAACCTGCATGCAAGATGAGTGCGTTGGTTGCCTCCAATTGCAAGATATATCTTTGCTTATGAATATACAGCGCCAACCCTCCTGCATTTTGTTACCTTTCGCCTGTGAACGGCACCACCGGTGAGCCCGAAAGCGATCCATGCGGGAATTGCGGTCTGGGCATTATGAGAGCACAGCTCGATAATGCGGTGGGGTGGATTGACCGGCTTGCTAGCCAATACCTCTCCTCTGCATCTTCGTGTGGTGTCACAGTACCGCCGTTGGCTGAGCCTACGCCCGTATTTCTCAGTAATTCCAAGTATGCATCCCTCCTTGATAGAGTAAGACTTCACTGACTAAATATTTCCTTGATCAAAAGAACTATGGTCAGCAACACTTCTACAACTTTAACATGCACAGGATCATATGTGCCTGTTCCAACTGGCAGCACTTGTGATGAATTTGCAGAGGCAAACTCGGTTGCAACTGATCAGCTTTTAATGGTCAATGGACTACTTGGTGGCTGTACAAATTGGCCAGGAAACCTTACGAGCCTGTGTGTGCAGGCAACTTGTCAGCCCTACCTGGTCCGACGAAATTATACCTGCATCAGTGTTTCACGTGCTCATAAGATTACGCTCACACAGCTTCTTTCGTGGAATCCAACAATCGATCCTGTCTGTGCTAATTGGCCCACCAAGATTGACCATGTGATTTGTGTGGGCAATAATGTGGGATATGTTAAGCCGAGTACATCTTTCGAAGCTTCTACCACTGCAACTGCTGTTTCCATTCCTACCAACGCCGTCGATGGATCTAATACCAAGTGTGCAAAATGGTATAGTGTTGGGAATAATGGTGCGTTATCTTGCGCTTCACTATGAGCATTGCTAATGATCTAGACAATTGCGCCTCGATCACTGTCCAGAATGGGATTAGTCTGGATGACTTTGAGTTCCTCAACCCTGAACTCAACGCGAACTGCACAAACCTCTTTCTCGGTAAGTGTTCCCTAGTTTCCTTCCTCTTGTGTTTCTGGATGGGCTCATTTCCGTTCCGTAGACTACTCCTATTGTGTACAGGCTGTCGGTGATATAGCCACCTACTCCGGATATGCCACAACCACAACCAAGTACGCAAGCCTCACAGCTGATCCAGCCATAACTTGGGCCAATCTTCCCACGGCGACTCGGCCCGTTTACAACCTAA
The DNA here is from genome assembly GCA_000576735.1 of Penicillium fuscoglaucum FM041. NCBI lineage: Eukaryota > Fungi > Ascomycota > Eurotiomycetes > Eurotiales > Aspergillaceae > Penicillium > Penicillium fuscoglaucum. The sequence goes on from HG814456.1 coordinate 10,751, forward strand.
CTACGACAACTTCATCATATCCACTGGCCTCGGGCTCTTTGGACGGATGTTTTGCCACTTTCAATAACAACATGGGTGCGCTTGGATGTTGGGAAGCGGCGTCCATATTTGGTGTCAGTGTGACAAACTTCCTGCTATGGAACCCTAGTATCTTGAACGGGCAGAACTACACAATTTATAATTGCAAGCTGACAAATGAGACACGATACTGTGGTTCATTCTACAACCAAACTTGTGAGTCTTTTTCTTTGCAACGAAAAGAGTCAAACACCATACTTATATTCTTCTTCTATCCAGTGGCCTCAACCTCCACGATGGTTTGGGCTTCAGTTCCGACTGATGCCCCGGCTAATTCTACAACTGAATGTCTCGATTGGTATGAAACTGTAGACGGTCAGTCCACGTCGACCCACGAGTCAGCGATAAAATACTAAATCAGGAGGACCTGACTACAGGCGATGACTGTGACTCAATTTGCCGGTCATACGACATTCCTTTCACGTCACTGTATGAATGGAATCCAAGTGTTGGTATGTTGCATCAGTGAAGGTTGTGTCTTCTTTGCTTCTTACATATTTTTAGGGTCTGATTGCACTAACCTTTGGATGAATACCCCGGTAAGAAACAACGTCATGGCCGTCAAACCGAAACAGAGCTTATACGAATATGTCTAGTATTGTGTAATGGGACATGGCTGGTCTACCGTCAGCTATAACATGAGCACCACTTCATCTAGCACTTCCGCAACTTCTTCCACCGGGGCCCCCCCTGCCCCGACGCAGTCTGGCATTGTTGCCCATTGCCTGGAGTGGTACGTGGCTCAGACAAACGACTCTTGCACGGCGATTGCATCAGCATATAGCATCACACTTGCCCAGTTCAACGCATGGAATCCGGCTGTCGGAGGTAAATATTCTCGAATCATCCTCTATCCCTGCCGACTACATAAGTACCTTGTACTCACACAGAATCACAGAAAACTGCGCCGGCCTTTGGGTAGATGAAGCATACTGTGTGAAAGCCCCCACCACTGCTATAACGACCCACTCTACTGCGGTGACTACCTCTACCCGAGCAACTATGACGCCACCAGCACCAACCCAGGCAGGAATTCCCTCTGAATGCAACGCATACGATGTGGCTCAGCACGGTGATGGATGCGAAGTGTTCGCTTCTCGTAACAATATCACAGTTGATCAGCTTTGTGAGTAGACTCCATTTACGGAATAATGTTGAAGCTCGACATTAACTATTCGCATAGATACCTGGAATCCGGCTTTGAACAATGTTTGCGAAAAGTAAGTTGTTGAACCCTTCTGGTTCACTTGGGTGGAATACTAATAATGTTCTTTGAAAACAGTTTCTGGTTGAACGAAGCTTACTGCATCGGTGTCTCGTCTTAGATTTACCTTATTGTACTGGCGCAATAGCTTAAGTTTGGGATACTGGCAATATTCGAATATGAATTCTTTCTTGCAAGATAATAATATTATATACAATACAAGCCAGATTGAAAGTATATATAGCGTTCACTCCATATTCTTATTGATTTGTGAATGGTACCGGGTTACAGCGCAGGCTCTTTGTGGGTTGTCAATTGCAGCATGATCATCGGGAAGAAGTCAAGGGATTAAGCACAGATTGCCACCATTCATCCTCGTTATAGAGCCACTTTGTTCCTAAAGTGACTTGCAGATATTGATGTCGGTGTAAACGCTTTGCAGGATCGAATGAAACTTCTACCTCAGAGAAGGTCAAATTCAACTTCAAGATCACCTCCAGTACGCGCGGAAGCAACCTGTTTCCAGAGTTGTAAGACTTCATCGCTTGGCTCGAATGCTTTCGGATCATCACCACTAGACCAGGTCGCATTCGCTACTCCATCCCTCACCCTGTACCAAAACTCGTGTCGATTCCAGCCGTTCGTCACCTCCAAAAACATATTATCCAGCTTGGGCATGCAAAGAGCGGCATTGGCAGCTGAGAGATAATACGCATTGAACAACTCGTGAATGGGCTTAGTTCGGAATATTTTGCCCATGCGGTCCTCCGGGGCAATCCAATCTTTATCGGTGTCATCCATCTCATTATAGTCTGAGCCTGGGTCACTCGAGTCATAATCATCCTCATCTTCAGATTCTTGAGGTTCTTCCTTTGCGAACATCCAGTTTCCACTTGGAGTCACCGGCTCGTATCCCAACCACAGATCGGTAAAATGGGGCCAAAAGGGAAGCTGGAGATTGTGATTCTGTTCATCTGTGGGCCAGAATACTTCTTTTCCAAGCACACATTGGGCCCCGCCCATTTCTTTCAATTGTTGCGAGAACTCCCGTAATCTCGAGCTTAGCGGGTCTGTTTTTCCTTTCACAGTTGAAGCCGCTGGGGAATAGTTTTGATCGAAAGGGGCCACATAGCAGAAGTCAAGGTGGAGCTGCCGTATACTGGCAGGCCATAGTAGAATAGAATCCGCGAAATCTAGATTTCCGATTAGCACATACCCTACCGGGCATTGTTATGTAGCATACCGTTTCTATGGCGTTTTCTCAGTTCCGGGTCCCATTTGCAAGAATCATTCAAATAAAGCACCAGGCGGTATAGTCGAGGAAACTTCGACACGATGAAAGAACAAGAAGCTGGTTCAATTTTCCTTCTATTTATCGCTCCCATGATTTCAAGGGAAGTGATTGTGGGGACGGCCGGGCATTTGACACCAACGACCTCCTCATTGAATTGAAGGTATGATCTTTCGAATCTCTTATCCTGGAAATCATTGCTTGGGTAAGATTCTTCTATCCGCTTTTCCCGCTCCCTCTTTGCCTCAGGGGTTTGACCTAGAAGATCATCGGGGGACCGGGCCTCAATCGAAAGACTAAATTCGGCTTCTTCTTTTGCTGGCCATTTGGCCAGAGTAATGAAAAGTGAGTGGATCGATGTGGTGAAAATCTTGTTGTTTCGTTGCATCTCCCCTTCATTTTCGTAGCGCGTGAACGCGTCGTCATCATCATAGTATGACTCCAGTTGAATAATCAAATCGACCTTTCGAACATAGCTCCTTCTTCGGTCCCATGATAGCTCATTGAATTCTGCTAACCGCTTGGGGGTGTTGATTTTGAGGGATGAAAATGTTTTGCTCTCGATGATCGCCTGCCAGTCGCGACTGATTGTTGCATATTTGGCTAAATGGAGGTCGTCGTGGGAAATGTACTCCAAAATAATGGATGTCAACTCTGGCGGTAGTGAAAAGCCCATATTGTCTTGTTGAGGACAAAGCTCAGGGGTCGTGCAGTCTATAGCCGCCTGCGCCAGAGTGGGATTCTGCCCATAGTAAATTCTGACCGCCTTATATTTATGTCTTTTTCTTAGGACGGGCATTAAGAATTGGCAATTCACTGGGCTGCTTATCTCCTTCATTTTCCTGGCCTGTCGAGCGGTTTGGGGCATCCATTTTGCCCACAGGAGAAAGTCAAAGGCCTGGGTAGTACCGTTTCCATCAGACCTTGGTGTCTCTTATATATAAGAGACTATGCAGACGCAGGTGACTAAATACTGAGTTTTAATCGTGCCAAGCCCACCAACACACTACGGAAGCGTCGCTAGAAAACGGGATTTTTTTAGGATGATTCATAAAGTCCGTGAGAAAGCTTTTACACAGAGAATCATCCGATCTTCATTTAGATCTAGGGGTATCTACCCCTTTAATCCAGAGGCTATTCTCGCTCCCCTACGTCGGTTGGAAAGTGAGGGTACTCCGCTTCGTATCTTCACCCCCTCCCCCCCGCCAGATATATCCAGCTCAGTCACCAATTCGCCGCCAGATACTATCGCTCGGGTTAATAAGCTTAATACTAAGCTTATAAAGGGTCTGGAAAATCAAAATCAGCAGATGAAACGGTATATCCAGCGTAGTATGGATGCAAATTCATATTTAACCCAACAGCTGGATTTGATGAAGGCTTCTTTTAAGAAGTCTCAATTCCACAAAGAAGCTAGGAATGAGCCAAGAAATGGGAAATCGATTCTTGGAGCATCTAATTCAGTCCTCGGTCCTACCAATGCGAATCGGATGATTAAAAAAAGGCAGGATGTTGATTCCAAAAAGCGGCAGCGCCAACAAGCAAAGCATGCCAAGGAATTGGAAGATGAAGCACAAGCTCAAAAAGCAAGGGATTTAGCTGAAGCTGAGCATGAAGCACAAATGATAGCTAAGTATGGTGGGGGTCCAAATTGGTATATGGATAGTCGTGGGAGTTATTTGTAAATAGTGATTTTAATGCAGTTCTCTATGAGAAATGGTGAAATGGTGAGAAAGGGTGAAATGCTGGGGCGCACCAACACCGGGTAGTGTGTTGGTGGGCTTGGCACGATTACCATCACAACAGTAACGTATTTCACTACCGAGCCGGCCAC